>JZSA01001829.1:0-33742 GCA_000956155.1 Cotesia vestalis | reverse complement strand
AACACACACACACACAGACGTAAGTACATCGTCGGGGAAGCTTCCGGTGACCTTCAAACGTCGAAATCTGATGAAAACTCGATTTTTGCAAAACGGGGTAAAACCAATGACTCCGATTTTTAAAAATTCTCAATTTTCTTAGCGGGATGTTAAAATACGAGTTTCTTGCAATCGTACTTCAATTTTTTATGATTCGTTATAATTATATAAACATCTATTTCACATTTATAAATTTATTTATTTGTATTATAATGAAATGTATACTATTTACGATAAAATATAATTTTTATTATAAATGGAAATTTTTATTGAATTTCATTATTTACCGTGTGACAAATGAAAAAATATCAAAGTAATAGGTTTAGATTATATTTTACAGAACTTGAAATCCTTCTAGATATTGTTCTTAACGCTCTGAAATACCAAAATAAATTAAAGATCAATTGAAAAAACATTATTTTTATTTCTTTTTGTAATTTAACGAATTTTTTGGCATCAGAATACATGCCGTTACACATATTCTGAACACTTTATTAAAAAAGAAAGAAAAAATAAAACAAAGCAAAAAACCATTAATATCAATTTTTTACTTCTAAGACATAGATATAGATACAAATCATATATCGTATATGTTCTAGTGTAAAAAAAATATTTGAGAATGGAAAATGAACAAAGAATATTATATATTTTGTAATAAGGTTGTAAGATATCTTTAAAATAACGAAAATAATTATCTATTATTATTATTACAAATAAACTAGAAATAAAGAAGCCTGCAATCCTTATTTGTTAATCAATACATGTAAGTTTCTTTGCTATTATACATGATTATTAAGTTTATATTTTTATTCAGTATTAATAATTGTTGAATTTAGTTAAATCTGTATCGCACATTTAATTTGATAGAATTGAAAATATTAATTCGAAGTTAATGCAACGAAGAATAAAAAATTATACATCCATTGTTGTTTTTCGTTATTATCCAAATTCTTTTTTTGCTTTAATGTATCTACCTTTTATTATTTTCAACAGAATTGTAAAAATTTGAGTTTTAATGAATTTTTTTACTTTTACAAATAATAGTTTAAAAAAAGTGATGAAAAGATGTTTTCTGTCGGTCATTTGGAATTCTGATTCTCTTATTTTAAACTTGTAACTCCTCCAATTTTTCTTCGTAGTATCAACCATTATCGTTATGCACTCCTCTTGAATTAATTTTAATGTGCATCATATTTTTAGTGCTTAACGATGTTATTCTAAAATATAAAAAAATTAAAATTTTTATAAATATCATAAAATATACTAAAATATAACTTTAATCAGCTACATAGGATTGGATTTAATTCATATTCTATGCAAGAAAAATAATTCCAAAAGTATCATCACAAATACAGTACAACCTGGTGATAATTTATATTTCTTTCTCTCTTTTGCTTACATGAAATATTTCATATATAGATATAACTGCCGGGAGAGCGAGTAGATCGTCCGATGTAACTTATAGCTAGGTTGTACTGTAATTTAATTTCCGAAAACTAAGAGTTATTTGTTAATATTACAAATATGAGTTGACTAATCAGTTAATTGAATTAATGCCATCGTAATGTACCCAATGCTCTGCCGAATAAGCTATAATATTGTACGTGCCACAAAGAAATTAACATTTGTTTTAGCGCAGTACAATACGATTCATGTTGCAGCAGGCAACAGCCCATGCAACATAAATGTACATAAACACAGAAAGAAGGTCAAAATATAAAATATTTTATTGTAAAATCTGTCAAGATATTTCTCTTGATATACGGTTGATGACATGATTAAAAAAAAAAAACGGTGTTGCCAAATTTATAAAAATAATGGAAATAAAGCTAAGCCAATGACTAATTTATGTTTACTGATATTTTATAATGTCTAAAAAAAAATTTAGGATATACATATTCAAAATTTATAAAATATCGCAAGATCATTGATGTATTTCAATATTTTTTTCCAGTTCTGGATAAATTTCATAAAAAGATAATATTCATTCGACTCTAACCCAGCTGATGAACATCCAAAAGAATCAGTTTTTTTAATCTGGGATAAAAATAAAATGATTGTTGTCAATATATTTATAGAATACATTTCAGCATTGAATAAAATTTTGTCCTGGATAGAAAAACTGGCTTTAAGTGTACATAATAATTAACTTGAAAAATACAAAAAGCATTTAAAAATATTGAAAATCGTGATCAGTTGACCTATTGCAAACTATATATCTCTGTAGAACAATGTATATAGACAATTAATAAATTATTTATCTAAGAAAAATTTTAGTTGTTTAGTAATATTTATTAAAGTTTTTTAGTTTTTATTATTTTTTTTTCCTCCTAGTTTCAAATAACCTTATTCAATTCGTAATTGGCCCATCGTCCTTGATATTTGTTTTGATATTTCACTTACGCACTTAGTAGTTCTAAATTGAGTAAATGTTTGGGGTGTCACGACATTATCATGCTCATAGCGCGGTGACAGAAGGTTAAAAAGATTTGACCACTGCGCATGAGTAAAATGAATCATTGTAATGGTTATAGCTATTAATGATAATAACTATTGATGACATTATAGAAATATAGTAATCAATCTCACAAAGAAATTTTTTTATTTTGCCCTGATATAATTTTTTATCAAGTGTTCACAACAGGCTAGGTACGAAAATCAATCGGATCCGCTCTTATTCGGATATATCAAAAATATATATAGGCGTATCTAACAATATATACGGCATTTTATACCAAATTACTAGGGTTTTAACGCAATACTTCTTGAATTTGACTAGTTTTGGATATATTTTATGACATATTGTATCAAGCAACTTGTAAACGAATTTTTAGTTTTATATCTTAAACTGTTATTGGTTTTTTAATATATTTCAAAGAAATCCAACGATTGCATTGCCCTCATGGCTGAACTTTCAAAAAATTTTGCTATTTTCTGACTCAGTTCGTCGAGCTGATTCAGAAAATACATACAGTTCAAAAGTTTATAAACGTTTATATATGTATATTAGGGTGGCTCATAAAAACCGACTATTTTTTTTTAAGTCTCGAATTAAAAAATGTTAGTTTTTGATGTTTTAAAAGCCCTCTCTAAAGGACAGCTCAAAAAAAATATTTTATTGAATATTGATTTTTTTTTTCAACTCAACTGTCCATAAGTTGATTTTTTCAATGAAACATTTGCTAATAACGTTGTAAATTATTTTATTGAAAGTGATTCAATAATTTAAACTAATTTAAAACATTTTATTTAGTCATGTTGCTATACATTTAGACTAATTCTTTTATTAATTTTTTTTTAGTACTTATAGATTGTTTTTCATTTTTCTTTATTATTCTGTGAAGCATTACCTTCATGGTATTTCAATTTTTTTTCCTTTTATTGCACTCTATTTTTCAACTATTAAGGGCCAGTTTTCCAATCCGAGATAAAATTTTATCCGATGTCAATATATACCTGTATATTTCATGTTTATAGATATACTGACAATAATAATTTTATCCTGGATAAAATTTTATTCTGGATTGAAAAACTGGCCCTAAGAACTGAATATTTATATTTGTTGAATTTTTTGATAGCCTGAAAAGTTTTTTACACAATTGTTCGAATAATGATTAAATATAAACATTCGGTTTCCAACAGATGAAGAATATAGTGTAATTCATTATTCTGCTGAAGCTGATTAGCAGATTAATATTTTTTTTTTTTTATCAATTTTGAAATATTACACTTTCTTAACGAAAGTTACAATAACTAGACAGGGAAATAACAATAAATCAACTTAATAACTAATCTAGAAGTTGTAAATCATTTGAGGGTTTACGAACATCGACATAAATATAATTTGATATACTCAAATCTATGGAAAGAATAAAAAAAAACTATTTTTGACTATACAATGTAAATAGATCAACATTCATTTAGGTGGATGCACTTGATTTATAATTTCAATTTCCTTATATCTACACGCATACAGCCAAAAAGTGACAAATTAGATAGTCGCAGATCTACAGAGATTTGAAAAAATTTTACTGATAGAGGATAACTATGAAACATTATACATGAAAAATCAGGCAAGAACTTTTTTATTTTTATTTCAATTCAGAGTAGAAGAAGTAAAGGTATCAATTAAAAAATATTGATTTCCGAAAATTTTTACTGTATATCAGACCAGATCTCACATCGGTTACATGCCGATTCACCTCCTGAAAATTTATTCCCAGACATTTTACCCTCTGAAATTTACCCGTCGGTCATTTCTCCCTTAAAAATGAACTTTTCGGTGATTCTATCCTTAAAAATTCATTCTTCAATCATTTAGCCTTCTACAAAAATTTCTCATGCCAAAAATTCTTACTCAGAAATTTCTTGAGTTAAAACATTCTCACAGAACAAAAAATTATCATTCAAAAATTTCTCAAAGTATATTAACCGAATTAGAGTAACTAAAATTTTTTAACAAGTTGTTGAAATCATGGATTTTGTGTGTTTTTATTCGACATTAGACCAACATATAAGCTTGTTACCGTGTTCTGCCCTTTTATCATGGTTTTTGTGTGTTTCTTTGACATTCGACCAACACATAAGCTTGTTATCGTGTTGTTACCGATGGTGACTTTTGAAGGATGAAATAGCCATAGAATGGAATTGTTAAAGGTTGAGTTTACAAGGGTGAAATGATCGGGAGGAGGGGGGGGGTGTAAATAACCAAGGTTGGTTTTTCAGGGTAAAATGACCGGGGTAAAAATTCACGGTGATGAATCGCTCGGTCACCGTCACATCTACCTGATCACAAAATTTTTGCACAGCGAATACATAAAAATTTCAAAATACATATGCTCAACACCAATCATATGTAGCTATATCAAAAAATTACATATGGACACATCAGATTATATCAGATATGACAGATACATATTAATTTATCGACAATTTTCGATGAGACTATATCAAACTGAATCTAAAAGTTTTTCTCATGTTCGAAAATTTATAATGACATGTGATTTTCAGTTCTTAAGGTATGAATGATTAAACTTGAGAATTGTTCTCATGTTTTTTTCTACTAATACTCATGGAAAGAAACCATACTATCTTTGTTGCACCTGTATGGTAAATATCAACTTATAAATCAAAATTTTAGTTATCGAACGAAAATTTTCAAAAAATTGCTCTGCTAGGAGGTGGACATAAATAATCCATCAAATATCAGGTCGTTTTTATTTGTTAAGAAGAAATTTATAAAATTGCAATGGCAAAAAACGGTTCTTCAGAATGTTATAAAAAGTTATCATAAATACTAGTTTTATTTATTATAAATTTTAAAATACTTTAATACTAGTAATAATATTAAAATCAAATCTCCATTGTTACATAAATAAGAAATGTAAGTCTTTCAAACGTATAACAAAAGGTTAAAACTCGCTAGATTAAGCTGTTAAGTACTTGTGGCATTACCGTGATTTTGAAGTAAATTTCTGATATGTGGCGTGACCTTGATAATTTTTAAGTATAAAAATAAGAAGAGCTTAAACCGTAACAATTCTCATAAAATAAGTTATTATGATGTTTGTAAAAAAATCTTAAATTTCAGTAAAATAATTTGAATTTATAGAAATACAATTATTGTTTATTTCTTCATAACTATAAATGAGACAAGAGAATGAAAAAATTGCTTGATTATCCAATCCTATGGACATACTTCGAATTGAGCGGATTGACAAGAGTACTTACGCAGTCAATTAAATGGAATTAATAGGTAGAAATTTCAGCAACATCCTGATTTAGGCGCATCAACATCGCGACCTTGATTTATCTTCACTTTATGAGCTGGATCAGCATCTGTACCTGATGGTGGACCAACTCGTGCTTTTATTTCTGCTGCCATAGTCATGAAAGCTTGTTCTACATTCATAGCATTTTTTGCTGAAGTCTCAAGAAATGGTATAGTTAATTGATCAGCGTATTCCTATAATAATAATAATAATAATAATAATAATAATAATAATAATAATAATAAATAATTGGTAAATATTTAATTCTCAAAGACGATCAAATTTTCGTAAATTTCCGTACCTTAGCAGTAGCGTAATCAACGACTTTTTTGACATTTAAATCACACTTATTGCCGACCAACAACTTGTTAACATTATCAGAAGCGTAGCGGTCGATTTCTTCTAACCACTGTTTAACATTATTAAATGAGTCTTGATCTGTGCAATCATAAACTATGATGATCCCGTGTGCTCCTCTGTAATAAGAACTTGTAATAGTTCGGAAACGTTCTTGTCCAGCAGTATCCCATATTTGAAGTTTTATCGTTTTACCATCAAGATCAATAGTTCTTATCTTGAAATCAACACCAATGGTACTAATGTAACTCTCCGTATAAGTATCATCAGCAAAACGTAGTAGCAAACATGATTTTCCTACTCCAGAGTCTCCAATAAGGAGAAGTTTAAAAAGATAATCACTGAAAAAATCCAATCAAATTTTTGGTAATAAGATACATGTCATTGTTTATCATAAAAAGTAGGATGCATAAATATCATGTAGAAGTTATTGCGTTGTAGTTCAGCGAAAAAATGCAAAACACGATACTCCATTATTGAAGAGAATCAGATAATTAACTAAAGATTATAACTCAAAAGAAAATTCTAATTGAAAACAGCTGTTTGTAAATATTGACTTTAAAAACAGTATTTAGATATAAAAATGATAGATTAATTATCGACTTGCACTAAAAGATTTAATTGAAGATACAAAAATAAAAAAAAAACAAATCGTTAAAAATCGAAAAAAATTTTTACATTAATAAATGAAATTCATTATTAAAAATATGAGACAAGGTGTATTATAATGAAAAGTTGATAAATAAAACACCATCAACTTAGGATAACATGCTCTTATTTGCTTTGACACGAAACTAGAAAGAGTAACTAAAAAACTTATAATCTTGCCAATGCTCTTAACACTGAATTAACTTTTCGATTTCATTCGCTCGACTCAAGCTTAACACAAAAGAAAAACTAACATTTCCGAATATATAATGAAAAAATTTGCAATTTACAATATTTAAAGTATAAAGTAATAAATAAAACGTAAAAAAGTGAAAAGCAAAAAATAATTAGATCGTATTTACTTACTACTCGGGATTCATTGTAGACATGCTACGTTGGCGAAGGCGTTTTTCTCAATTCTTTATCTGTTCGTCACGACTGTCAAATCGAAACTTATATATATATATACTAAAGTTATTTCTGCCTTAACCTTCAAGTTTTTTGTATAGTGTATGAATTGATGGTTCTTTGACGTCTTCACAAGTCAATTTTTATGCATTGAAATCGTTAGAAAATGTCCAAACAATGGCGGTCAGGCACACAAAGTATCTTTTATATATATATATATATATATATATAAAGTAAACGTAGGCAAACCTTTTTAATCGTTTTTCTCTATAGAATGATTGTGTGTGCATGAAAAGCTTTGAGGGATGTGTTGAGAATTATCTCTTGGAGATAAGCATAACAGATTGTTTTGGAAACAAGAAAAAAGGCTGATAGGTGCACGACTGGATGAGAGTACAGAGTCAGTGGTCGAGCTTAGACGATTGAAATCTTGGTAATTTATTAACTTCGTTTATACACAACCATCGTCGTTATAAAACCCCCAGTAGGGATGGGCGATGTTAGCAATAAAATCGACATCGAACTATCGATGTTTTTACAAAAACATCAAAACATCGATTGTGGACATCGATGTTGAAAAAGCGCGCGAAAATTCAAAAAAGTTATAATTAAAACCAAATTTGGCTTAAAAAAAAATAATTTTAAATTATTATGAATCATAATCTAATCATTAATAATTATTAATCATAAAAATATATTGTAATAAAAGTAGAATTAATTATTAATATATCAGTCAATAATTTACTATTAAGTACAAATTTATTATTAAATTCAATAACAACGCATAAAGTCTTATATTTTATCACAACAATAGTATTATGATGACTAAGCTCGAAAATTGTCTAAATATTATTAAAACAGAAAGATGGCAAAGTTAATATGAAATCTTTGATACCACTTGAGTGATGCAAATATATTTCATACTAACTTTACCATCTCTCTATTCCTCTACGTGTAAAAGATGAAATTTCGAAAATTAATTACTCAAAAACGGTGTGGTGAGTTGATCTGAAATTTTAGTGGTGAATTGTTAATATATTTATCTTTTGATAAAAAAATTTCATGATTTTCTTTAAATATGTCTTGAACGAGCAAGTACCTTAAAATCCTTAAAATAAAAATGCAACGAAACTTGAAGTTAGTCAATAGTCGAAACTTTCAAAAAAAATGGTACACAATTCCTTATCGGATGAAACGAAGGCTCGCACGTATTGCGCTATTAAAATTTCTAGTAGAAATTTATTTTGATTTCAATGGTTCATTATTTTACATCGACCATCGATGTTTCGATTCCAAAAAAAGTCGATGTTTTCCGAAAAAAACGTTGATAGTCGAACCATCGATGCATATCGCCCATCCCTAACCCCCAGTTTCTTTTTTTCACTGCCGGAAAACGTCTTTCTTATATTGTTGTCATTTTTTTTTCTTGTATTATTTTCATTACTTTTTCCACTAAATTGGCTATAGTAAATTTATTTAATTCTTTTAATTCGCCCATTGGAACGCGGTAGGGCGTTCAACTCGCAGCAAATAAATGAAGGCGGGAGTAGATTTAAATTTAAATTATTCAAAATGAATAGTATATATTTTATGAATGAAAACATTTAGGGCCAGTTTTTCAATCCAGGATAAAAGTTTTATTATCATTGCCAGTATATCTATGTATATTAAATATATAGATATATTTTATCATTGGATAAAATTTTATCCTGGATTGAAAAACTGGCCCTCAGATTATGTTAGTTAAATTTAGATTTGTTTTACGCGCAAATCTGTTATTTTATTGTTCAATAGGTTACAAGATAAAAGTACCGACAATAATTTTGAAGAGAAAAATATCCGTGTGGCGGACTGGAATCTTGCTTTTCGATGATTGCCTTCGGGTTCCTTGAACTCGAAGAGCTCAATAACAAAATAAGTGAAATGTTGAGCGCTTAGGTATGGAATTAGCGGGAAGTTGCAGGGATGGTCTTTAGGGTTAACCGTTTTCCTAATTTTTTTTTTGTATGATAAATTTTTTTATTTTTTGCGTTATATGAAAAAAACGATTATTTAGAAATTTTTAAACAGTTATAACTTTTGAACGCGTTGTTCGATTTTGATGTACTTGGCGTCATTCAACGCAGTTTTTCAAGTTAGGGGTCTATTTAATTTTTTAAATTGTGTGGAATAGTTGCCTATATAATATAAAAGATCGGTATATCGATTGTTAAAGCTTTCAATTGTCGGATGTCAGCTGAATTCACACTCATGTTTATTAATATTTATTGTCATAATCTCATAAGAATAGGTTGCAGTAAATAAATTTGACACTACCTACCCTTAAATTTTAGGTGAAAATCTTTTAGGAATTTTCATGAGATTTCATAGAAATTTAACTATGTATTCATAGCGCGGTGACTACGAAAAACCTTCATTGAAATATTTTTTCTCAGCTCGTCGAGCTGAGTTAGAACATACAATTAGTTCAAAAACTCATATATACATTAAAGTGTGTCAAAATTCAATTTTCGCGGAGAACCTCTTAAAATTGGAATTTTGAGCTTCAATTTTAACCGGAGCTGTGTTTGGGCATTATCTGATATATTTTTGGTTGAGATGTCCGCCCGGGAAAAAGTGATCAGACCTGACCATGCCTGTTCATGTATGATCAGGCCTGAAATCAGACCTGATCATGTCTGTTCATGTATGATCAGGCCTGAAATTAGGCATGACCATGCCTGTCCATGTCTGAAGGCTTAAATACGCTCAGGTCTGATCAGGCCTGTTCATTCCTGTTCATGTCTGATCAGGCCTGTTCATGCCTGATCAAGCCTGTCCATGCCTGTTCATGTCTGAAGCGTGAAATACGCTCAGGCCTGTTCATGTTTGAAGCATTAAATGTGCTCAGGCCGGTTCATGCCTAGAAAAGTTAATTAAATTCATCCTACAGTAGGTTTTTAATGATAATCAAAATACTTTTATTTATTGAATAATAAAATATACCGTTTATTGATAATTTCTAAATTTATAAATCGAAATTAATATACATACATTGAACATATTCAAAAATTTTTTCTTAGCATATTTGGTCCTTAGCATGAACAGGCATGACCATGTCTAATTTCAGGCCTGATCATACAAGAACAGGCATGATCAAGTCTGATCATTTTGTTCCGGTAGATCTGATCAGACTTACATAGTCAGAGATGTGATAAACATTTTTTCTTTGACGAAAAAAATTTTTTTGGCCTTCACAAAATGTTCAAAGTTATTTTTTCATTACGTTTAAATAATTTTGAAATAAAAAATTTGTTACATTTTCTATGGGATAATTCGGTCTGCTCTGCTCCTGCCTAATATTAAAATCATTTCTTATTTTATTATTTAAATAAATGTAATGTTATTATGAGATTCGGTTAAATAAACAAATTAGGATTATCCAAATATATTATAAAATCAATTTTTATATTATATTTATGATAAACTTATTTGATACGTTATGTACTTCATAGAATTGTTGTCACATAAGATAGCAGCACAGCAGGCGGGAACTTCAAGGCGCACAGATGTCACCAAAGTTAAGCGTCATTGAGCGTGGTTATATTAGTAGTTGGATGGGTGACTGCTGGTGTTACAGCCGTACAATTATATGCAATCATTTTTTTTTTTTATTTTAATTCATTATACAGAATTGCGTATGACTCTATCAAGTACTATATCCATAAAATTAAGCAAAACAATTAATTAAAAGTAACAATGGGCTTTCAGACCTGACCATATCTGATCAGGCCTGATCAGATTAATTCATGCCTGATCAGGCTTGGTCATTTTCCATGTCTGATCGGGCCAGAAGACTCATTTGATTTTCATAGAATTTTTAACAAGAGTTTTGTTTGGGCATTTCCGCTGTGGAGATATCTCATGGTCGGATAATTTTTTTTTGTTTGCTAATGACCTTTTAAACAGGCTTTAGAATAAACCACGACTATAGATTTCTCAATAATTAGCATCATTATTTTCGGTTGTTTATTTAATTAAAAAGAAATTATTTTCTGAAAAATTTGAAAAACATTATTATTTATAGTTTTTCAGAAAATCAACGATTTACACATAAATCTTGATAAAATAAATAATTTCAATACGAATTGTATAACTTAAAATATTCACATTAATCAATAAAGTTTCAGTTAAATCTATTTATAGACGATTTTTTTTATTTTAAATAATCAAATATGTGAAAAGAAAACTACGTTTTCCTTCACTACCTTCCAGAAAAATCGTTATTATTACTATTATTTTAATACAACTAGGATATAAAAATAATTCTGGGATTTTCATTTTATTTTTCTTTATTATTAATTAGCTTTATAATTGATTCGATTATCATCCAAACATATATAAAAGTTTATATTAACTTGTTTATTAACATATTGATCATTTTTAAAGTCATAAAACCTAATAAAAATAGTATTTTAAACAAGTATATTTTAGATTATAATTTATAAAAACTATAGTAATAAAATTGAATTCAAGACAGTAAATCAATTGCTTAAATGCAGTTATCTTATACATCACGAAGAAATATTGCAAGCTTGTTTACATTAGACGTCATGATATTTCAGTGATCTTCAGTTATGTTGATGGATAACGGTATTCGCAGTTTTTTTTCTAACAGTGTAGGTAGGTCCACATACATTTTCTGCTCGGCAAATAAAAAAATTAAAAAGATGTTAGAGAATATACTTGGAAAAATGATAAAAATCTTACTAAACTATATTCAATGTATAAATATAGTGTTCCTTCTCTGTATATAATTATACAAAAATTACAAACATTATTGTATACAACTATATGAAATTATATATGATTACATAAAATTATATATAATTGTATATGATTATATACAATTGAACAAAAATCACAGAAAAAAATTAAATATGATTATAAAAAATTATCTATAATAATATATAATTATACGGAAATCATATATAATCATATGTAATTGTAAATAATTTTTTTTACTCCAGTGGGTATTTTGTGATTATTACAAAACATTCTCTTTTTTTATCTAAGAGTTTGTTACTCCAATGATTAATAATCTTTTAATCTATAGTATTTTGGGAATGAAATAATAGGAACAGTATCAACTTATAAAAAAATTGAATTTCACAAAAATTAATAGTTTTGTCAAGTTTAAAAATTGGTACCCAGGCCCTCCAGCAATATATAGTTCCATATACTAAGCAAAGAATTCCATCAAAATTTGAGCTTTTAATTCTGATTCTACCTCTATTATTTTTTTAATTTAAAAGTAATTATAAATTCTATCGCTACGGAGCACCTTAAAAATTTCGTAGAATATATCATTTTTATATCATATATATATATATAAATATAAAAATTCTTTTTCACTACAAATCGATCATGTATGAAATTAGTCTTTCAAGTAATAGGTTCAAGGTTCGATTCTCGCGCACGCCGAATTTTTTTTATTTCGATGGAAATAATTATATATAATTATATTTAATTCTATATAATCATATATTTATATAGGGCCATTTTTCATACATAATCTTTATGTATATATTTTTTCTGTGAGAACGTGTGTGTCACTGAACTCCTCTTAACCGATTGTCCGCTAGTTATATATAAGTATAAACAATTATACATAATTTTTTTACCCGGACTATTATATATCAGGTAGTACTCGGTAATATTCGAAGAAACGAAAAAAAATAAGAATTATAATTACTAAGTAACATTTAAAATAATAACGAATACCCCTAATTCAGAAAGATGATTTGAAATGATTACCTCCATGTTAATTGTATATCTATATAGTATTCAAATCCGATAGTTTTAAATAATTTCAAATTATATTTCTGAATCAGGGATAATCTACGCGATACTAACACCATATATGTTAAATTTATCCCATCTATGTCATGGCAGATAATACTAATAAAAATTAAGATTTTTTTGACTAGTTTTTCAGATGTAACTGAGTACTATCTGGTGTATAGTAATTAGAAAAATTGGATCAAAATGCTATTTTAGAAATTTTTGAACAGCAACAATATGAACGCATATTTTCGTTTTCAATATGATTGGCAGCGTTTGACACTGTTTTTCAGGTTGTAAAAATTGAACGACGCGTTTAAAAGCTATTTTTAAAAAGGAAATTTTTTTGGTGCTCCACAAAAATGCCTATAACTTTGTAACAACATGATATTCCTTAATAAAAATTTTGGAGAATGATCTTCAATGTATACTTTATAAAACAAAAGAAACCCGATCCCCAAATTCCTTTATTATCTCAGTAAAAAAAATTCTCAAAAATCACCTATTTTTTTTATGCTCACAGTGGCTATCTCCCTTAAGGGAACCGATCTACACTTGAAGTTAAGAAATATAAAGACTATTTATATGTAACAAGACGCTCTGAGGCGAAAATATGTCATACTGCATCACAATTTACCAGAATTTTTTTTTAACTTCCCCCTTTAAAAATTAATCATTTTTAGCGTGCATTCCTAAATGCGCTACAAGTAACTGCAGCACAGTAAAAACTAATGGGCTATAGCCGCTGGTAGTGCGGTTAGGAATGTATACTCAAAAGTACGAAGTTATTGATTCGGTGCGAATTTGAAATTGCGAATTTTTATCGGATCTCAACGTTTTGAGGTTCTAGCAAGCTGTTCCGACTATTCCCAATTGGAAATTTGGCTGTGTGTAAGCATGTAAATAAATAAAATTTTGTCCTACGATATTTTGAGAACAGGTCAACCGATTGAGATGAGTGACACGGAGTTCGGAAGTTTTCATTGAGACTTCAATCTGATTAGAATTTAGAATCAATCGGTTGACTCGTTTTAAAGATATACAAAAACTACAAGCAAAAAAAAATTTTTTTCTAAAAACTTGGAAAGCGGGAAGTTAAAAACTACTTATTGATTGAGCCCTTATTAACAGTGAGAAAGTGTAAAAATGAATTTAAAATAACTAAACATTAAATATACAGTAAAAAAACTGGTATTTATATTGATTATTGAAAAAAAAATGTTTTTCTTAAATTTTCAAAGATTGAAAAAAATAGTAAGTATTGGAAGCTCATGACGGGACCGAGCCCAAAATTTGTTAAAAAAATAGAAAGGTTTATTGAAAAATTTTAAAAAATATCAAAATATACAACCACTTTGAAAAAATGAGTTAAAATTCAAAACCCATAAATCACAATTGTAAACTTTGAATAATTATTTGGTACTTTTTTCTAAAACGTACATAAAGACAAAGGTTGTGAAAAAAAAGTTCCAGTTAGACAGACGACTATTGAAGACGTTATGAGCAACAATATGAAAAATAACTTTTTCGAAAATTCGATACCTTTTGAATAGGTTAATAAACAAATCTTAATATTTGCGAATGAGGATTTTTCGATAGGTACAGGAAAATGAAAAAAATGAGAAAATAAAAAGAAACTTTTTCAAATAAATCGTCCGATTGGGTGTGGAATGTCTTATATGCTTACACGCATATACTTGTTTACATATGAACTTAATCATAAATAGCCTCCATACATTCGAATTCACTCAAATTTGATAAATGTAAGTTCAAATTATTAATGCTTTCAAGTTTAATATTAATAAACACTTTTAACTTTATTTTTTTTTAAACATAGATGAATTATAGTTGATATTCTCAACCCCGGTTGGCTCGATTTTATTTTTCTTCCTCATTGAAAAAAATTTTTACAGATTTCTCACTATTAAATTATTATATTGTAAATTCTTCTTTCAAGTTAATAAAATGGTCAAGTTTTTACCAAAAAATGCTCATAATAAAGATGTTATTTTGGTGATCGTTTTTAAAAATTAAATAAAACCCTTCACAGAAACTCAGTAACAACACAGTATAGTTTCAGTCAAATCACATTAATTTTTAGAATCTTTAAATATCAAAAAGTCTTTCAAATCTACTTTCAATTAAATTAACGACAATTAAAGGATTATTTTAAATATATAAAAATTATATGTATTAAAAAATTGATCTGTTTGGAAATCGGTCATTACTTTTGATGGATGTTGCTTTAAAAAAACTTCGTGTTTTTTTTTTAATTTATTAATTAAATAAATTTTCATTTCAATTCTACTACCCTATGCAATATTCGTCTTTATTTGGTTATAGTTACTGTATTAGGAATGTTCGTGGACATTGTTGATTAGAGGTGTATCAAGAAAAACAATTGATTTTGAATCCCCAGTTAGCTAAAGTTGACTATCTGCTAGTTGTTATTCAGTAATTTTCATTTAGTTTACGTGAACTTCGCGTCAAACTTTAAATTTGTAAGGGCCAGTTTTTCAATCCGAGATAAAATTTTATTCACTGTTAAAATATATCTATATATTTCATGTTTATAGATATACTGACAGCTATAATTTTATCCTGGATAAAATTTTATCTCGGATTGAAAAACTGGCCCTAAGTGTTGTACAATATAATTTCAACTTACTACGTAAGTAGGTGTCAAACTACTGTCGGAATTAAAGAGAGAGTGCTCACATAGTTGCACTCAAGTTGACGGTAAGTCCACGTTAACTCATTTATAAGTACAACTACAGCTCTCAAATTGATATCTTAATTTGGCCGTAGCTTTAGGTTAGCTTTTCTATTAGTACGGTTAACTAGAGATCAAGTGGTCAGTATTGTGAAGATAGATCAAACTTTATTGTTAGTGAAATGCTGGGAAAAAAGAGTCTAACTTATCACAGATGAAATTATTTTAATAAAGTTCATAACAATCTGAATAGCATACTCATTGTTATTTGTGATGGGCCTTATGCTCGTCATAAAAAAAGTTTCAACAGTAATTATCTGAGAAAGTCACATTTTGGACAAGAAAATCTACGAATTGTGAAAATAAGGAACTTTTTATTGTATAATTTGAGTAAAATATAATTATGAATTGTATTCTATAATAGTAAATCAATTTCTCTATATCTATGAAGTTCGGGTTCCCAACTTTTTATTAATCTAAAATTATAATTTCTTTTTATTATACGAGAAGAAACTGTTTAGTTTTTTTTCATTCTCTTAGTCGTTACTTTGCAATAAATAGATTTGTTTTAAACAAAAAGTTTAGCTTGTCATTTTTAAATAAGAAAATTGACTTGCAATAAGCGTATGTTTGCTTAGATCTATAAACATCTTCTAATTAAATAAAAAAAAAAAAATGATAACTTTATTTAATTATAAGATATCTGTAAATTTAAGCAGATACGTGAATAATAATTTCAATCTAATTCGTTGAATTTTCGACTATCTCCGTTCATCAACAATAAGGTGAGTTAGATGTACTTAGATCCGAGTAGATGAATGTAAAAAATTTTTTTTTGGGTAGATAAGATTAGTTTGTAACAAATCTTATGATACCATAGACCATAAGCCTTGATCGTATGAAATAAAATCAACACTTATGTTAGTTTCGATTCGTTGTTTAAAAAAAGCGAAAAAAACAATATTAGACATAGTCAAGCCTTAACGAGCTTATCCATATCGATTAGTAAAATGAACCTGCTCTGTTCAAACAGAATTCTTAACATCTCTTGACACATTAGATTTATTTGAAGAAATCTAAATACGATATTTACCGTGGTTTAACATGTTGTAGAATTAATTTTTACGAGATGTTTTCAAAATAGTTTATTCAACTAATTTCTCAAATAGTTGTTTGACTTCATTTTTAATTAAACAAAAAAAAAAAATTGAACTTTTTCAATTTTCTTTCTGAATTTTGAATTATTCAATCTAAATTAAAACGTTAGAATTTTAACGTGAATTTAAAAATGCGTTTTTGGATGAGTTATATAATGTATTCACATTTTTTTACCACTCGATTATTACAATCAGCATAAGTTGCATTGCTTGAATGATTTATGATTTTGTCATGAATGAATTATTTATCGAAATTATGGTGATATGAAAAATATATAATGGTCTAGTAGAATTTTTACAGTTTAATTAATATGCTAAGATACTAACCACCGTTACTTCAGATTTTCATTTTTTTAGTTAAATATTTTTAATTTCTTTATAAAACACGAAAAATTATATACTCATGATTAAACTTACATTTAAACGTCGAGATACTCAGTATTATAATATTTATATCTTGCAAAATATTTATCAGAAAAAGTACATAAAAAAATGTGAAATTTCCTAGAAAAAAAAACCATAAATCTATTTATTTACAAAGTTACGACTATCAAAAAAATATCAATCTATTGAAAATTGCTTTATTACGAAATTGGAAAAATTTACAAAAATTGATTGGTTTTATTTTTTTTTTCCTAATTGGAACATAAAATTTCATTTACGCACATTTAAGAAATCTGTGGTAATAAATAAATAACCTAATTATATAACACGGTAAGCGATATTTATAATTTTGAGGTAAAATTTCCCAACAACGGAAGACGCATTTTTTTTAATCGTTCGCAACAAGTCATTTAAATTGTACATCAACCCAAGTATAAATAAATATTATCTCTTTGTTTTTTACTTACATATAAGTACTTAAAAGATTTTCATTCAATATTTTATGGTTTTAAATTTATTGAAGAAAATAATCTTGCATATCTACTATTCATTTATTAGTAATTACTTTAGATGCAGATTTTGGTTTAACAAAACAAACATAGCCTGCACTCACATCGCAACCAGAAATAAGGAGGTTCATTAGAACGCTATTGGATTGATGATCTTGTAGATTTTCATCGTCACCATCAGCATCACCCACTAGGTTGATCGTGTCCAAATGTTCTGCACGATTAACCACATCGTTTAAATTGGAAGATTTGGCCGTAGTTGACAGTTCACGATCTTCTATAAGTTGTTGCAACAAACGCATTTTATTTGCTTTAGTATCAGTAAGATTGTTATCATTGATTCGGATATTTTTTTGATTTATACCGTCTACACTTATTGTGTATTCAACTGTATGAAATAAGTCTGTTTCTGATGATTTTTTGGCAGCGAATAATGTATTTTTATCTATCATCTGACATTTCATACGCTTATTCACTTCTTCGGTGATCAACGACGATGTTTCATGCAGACGTTTATTAGATCTCTTGTTTACTCCTAAGAAAAGAAATTAATAATAAAATCAATAATTAACGTTTTTTGTTTACATAAAAAAATGAACCCACCTATTTTAAGAGTTTGATCACGTTCTTCAATTAAATTCATCGTAGAAATAGAATCGTATTCATTTGAGTTTTTATTGTTCTTCAATAATTTTGCTAGGCTAGATTCTTTATAGTAATTAGAACTATCTCTTTTTGAGTCCCTATAGAAATATTAATGCTTTGATGTAGAACCGTAAAGTATAACAAGCTCAAGAATGTTTTACAATTAAGTAGGCATATTTGCTTACCAATCAGATCTATCAGGAGGTTGTGTCGGTCCCCACATAACCATATTGTCGCTGATAAGCATCTGTAAAGCTTCATCTTGATCCGACATAGGAATATAAGGAGCGCGCAATGCAAGTTCATCATCAGCAATAACTTCATCTATATTTAACATGAGTAATTCATCTTCTGAAATTCCAGAATCGGTTGCAATGTTACTTGTATCAGAACTATGTAGTAAATCTATACTAAATAATTCGGGGCTTTTAGTTGGGGTATTCGTAAGATTATTCGTAGTGGATTGAGATGAATCGAGATTTGAGCATGGATTCGTATAGAAAAACGGATCACTATTAAGAGTTTCTCCAAAATTATCATTTTTTTGAATTGTATCTTCCATGAGTCCAGAATTAGAATCGGGAAGTTCTGTTGGTATCATTGGACTTAATAATGTACAATAGTTTTCATTACTTAACATGAATTCGTCAAGCATATCTGAGAGAAATGGTGTGTCTTCAAGCGGAACGCATACATCTCCTGGCGTTGGTGCCAAATGAGTTAAATCTTCCGGTTCATCTTTAAGCACTAAATTGATAAAAAACAAATTAATCATGATGAATAGGACTTAAAATTTTTCAAAATACATACTTGTTAATCCTGGTTGATCGTCACTGAAAGTGAGGAAACCTTTATTCATATCCTCCGTTCGTGGAGCGAAAATACTTGCAGTGGCTGTTTGTGGTGATGAACGGTTTGTAATTGATAACAGAGTATCTTGATCAGGTGTTGTACCAATGGGAGAATCACCAAATATTTTTTTTGTAACTGATTGAGACGGATCGTTACAAGATCGAGTAGAGTTGTAATCAATCACAGATTTATTCTAAAAATATATTAATAAATTACGATAGTAAGAATAGAAACTATAGACTGTGTATAGATCAGTTTAAGTGCTGCAGATAAATTTCATCTGTATCCTAAAAAAGCATTTTTATATGTTTTTATTTTTTAATTCATAAAAAATCTTTAATTCAGCATTTTATTCGCTAAACAGTCAAAACTAGATTTTTAAAATATGAAATCTAAGACCGTTGTCATATTTTGTAACATTTAGTATACGTATCGTATTGTACAATATAACATAGTATTAATAGTAGAGTAATACAAATTTCGATATTATAGCAAAATATATTTCTAGTAAAAATTTACGGAACTTCTTCGAAATTCCTAGTCCGATCGAATTAAACTTAAAGATTCTTCATGAGGCTTGAAAACTGCGTCGAATGTTGCCAAACGCGTAGAAACTAGTTCATTCATTCAAAAGTTATTGCGGTTTGAAAATTATATAAATAGTGTTTTATCAAATGTCTATCAGACTTTTGAACTCGAAGAGCTCAAAAGCATACAAAAGCTATTTCTTTGAGCTCGAAGAGCTCAAAATAACACACAAATTGTATTTTTGAGCTCGAAGAGCTCAAAAACGTCATAAGTTCAACTTCAAGCGTTCGTTTTCAATTAATTTTTTTAACATAGAAAATTATTTAATTCAGAATAATCATGATTGTATTCAAAAGAGCATTATTTTCCTACCAAAAATGTAATAACCTGAATTCCGATAAAATGCATAGCTTCTGAGATATAATTTTTCGAAAATCAATTGGGGTCAATTTGACTACGTGTGTATTCTAAAGTTCTGTTCGGAGGTGTGTACTCCGAGGGTTAAAAGAAAAATTATATTCACCTGGAATAGGAATTCTGTATTTGAATCTTTCTTCTTATTCGTTATTACTGAAGCTCCAATATGACGGTGAGGAGATATTATAGGCATAGATGAATCACTTTTAGGTATTTGACAAATTGGTGAAGAAGTTACTTTTTGTATAGATTTTGATAAATCATTATTATTTTGTATTATTTTAGTATCAATTTTTCCTTCATCAACCTTTTTGTTTTTTTTCAAATCATTGCAAGAATTTCGAGCTTCCAATTGACATATGCTGTACACCTCATCTCCATATTCAATACCACTGAAACAGAAATACATTTTATTGTTAGTTACTGTTTAAATATTTTATTGAAAAAAAAAAAAAAAAAAATTATTTAAGATAAAATATAATTATTACTAATTATTATGATGCTTAATTAAAAAAATGTAGCTCAAATGTAGCTCAATGAGGTAGAAAATATTATTTTATTGTTTATAGCTAAAATTCTATCAAGTATACTAATTATGTTTAGACTCGTAAAAGCGCAAAAAATCTTTTTTATTTAAATCTAATGGCTACAATTTATAGAGAAAACTTCACAGATTATAAATTTCTACCCTAGTTTTCTGTATAGTTATATTTACTAAAATAAATAATCAGTTAAGTTATGAATATCTCTTTCGGTTTGATCGATGATAATTTTGTACTACAATGATATATTTATATCATCGTAGAGAGCTTAAAAATAGTTAAAATTAAGAAGCATCAATTCATTCCAAAAAGCTTCATAATAAAATTATTGGAAAAAATAAATGCAGCCTGCAGACAAAAAAAATAGTTGAAATTTACATAAATTTTAAAGTAAAACTTTTAATGCATAAGTAAATCAAAAATTTTGTAAACAAAAAGTATCTAAGAAATGAAATAGCATCGTATGAGGGAAAATATTAAAAAAAAGTACAGAGCAAAATAAGGAAAAAACTTGGAGTAACAAGTCTTATAGTCAACTGAAGTGGTAGTAGTCAGAAGGCAGAGCAAATATAATGTCGAATATGTAGTGTAAATATGCACATGTGGTGTACACAGAATGGAATGTGTACATTTATACGCTTTCAACTTATTTTTGTCCAATGGATACTGATAATATAACGGCAATAACTTTTAGAATATGTATCTTTCTATAATAATGATTTCAAAACCATAAAATTGAATTTCTTGTTTATTGGTTGCGGATTTTGAATCAAAATCATTTTTTAAAAATTAAAAATTTTTCGAATGTCGAGAAGTTATTGTTTCGAGTTATATATTCGAAAATATGGATTTTATTAAATGTCCACACGCGTGAACCCTTAAATATGTTTTCAGCGAATCGACTGATTGAAATACGGTTTGTGAGATTTAGAAGGGCTAAACTTAAATTTTCTAAAAATTTGAGATTAGTTGGATCGTCAGATTTCGAGAACTAAAATAAATCAAATTTAAGAAAAAAATTTTTGCATAAATAACTTTATGACATGCAGGTTGATCAATTCCTAATTCAATAATTTTCTTTTATTATGAGAAGGCATTGAACGTCGTCAATTGGATTGAAATCAGCGTATTTAGAAAGAAAATGTAGTGAACGAAAAATATCTAAGTATTTATTTTGTCAAATAATCACTAAAGTTCCGAGCTCGAAAAGTCGAGAAAATTTTTAAATATTGTATCCGTTTTTAGTACCTCAGAAAGCTTAAATTTAAAAAGTATTGAAAAATGAATTTTTGAGCTCGAAGAAAAATACTAGTAATAAGCAAACTTGAACTCTAAAATAGCAGGAGTTTCCAAAGATACCCTGCTGAGTACAGTCGAATCTTGTTATGAACCCGCTTACAGGGATGTAGGGGAACATGATTCTAAGAATTCCCATTCCCTCACTTTTCCTCAGAGGTCGACTGCTGTCAATTTAGCTTTCTTTACTTTTCAAGTGTATAAGTGTATGGATGATGATTGGAGGGGGAAGGCTTTTCGTGAAAATATGAGTCGATGAACCCATAAGAAGCGGACTTATAGCGAAATTTAACTTTAAAAGGTTTTTCATTCAAAATTGTTGGTGAATTTTCTTCTGGTTGTAAACAGTAATGATTTCTTCGATTCTCTATGTCCCAATATGGACAAGGAAATGTATTTTGTTTTTAGAAATTATGAGCATTAAAAATCGAGTAGGTACTTTTTTATAATATTTTTTTTTTTTACAAGTTGTAAAAAATTGTTATTAACGGCTTACATCATTTTGAAATTATCATTTATTTTTTTTTATCATTTTGGCAGTGTGTTAATTCATTGTAATATGATTTACTTTCGAATTTACGTTTTAATTAATACAAATTAAGTTTAATGATCAATATATTCAAGTACTGAGCAAGTAATTAGAATTTTCTATTGAATAAAAGATTTTTAATCTTCTTTTAAAAAAATTGGAGAAATATATGATGAAAATAATTGGAAAAAAAAATCAAATATAATATAAAATTTTTGACGAAATAGACGATTATTTTACGATTACTTTGTTTATTATTTATGATTCAAGTTAGCTGTTAATCTTATTGACATGATCGATGCATATAGAGGTGAAGGCAGATTAAATATATAGTGGATATTATTAAAAATAAAATGACGGACACAGTACAGCTGGCAATGATTGCGTAATCAAACACGTGTAAATGTCAATAACAAAAAATATGAAAAACATAATATTTTTAAAAATGTTTCGACATAGACATCATTATGAAATTATCTATAATTTTTAATGTTGCCGTAGAATAAACGATTAAAAATTTAATTCTAAATTTCTAAAAAGAAATAAAAGAGATATTTCTTTTCGAAGAATGATATAATTACAATAATACATATTTCATAATAAAATTATAAATGAAAATAAAACGCAAAAATTAGTCATTCAGGTCAAACATATAAGTTTATCGAGTAGTTCGAATATTTTTCTCACCTCTATTATAAGAAAAAAAATCGCAGTGCAGAATTATGGTATACTTGCAAACAAAATTTTAGAAAAACGCAGTAACTTTCACTATGAAATTTATTTTATTCGGATAAATAAGTGAACAAATTGTAATCTATTATTCGTGTTCACAAGAGTTACACAATATTTTTTCACTTGTCACTGTTCTTTTAGTTTCTCCTACTCTTACTCTAAAGAACCTCTGTTTTTCTTGCTCTTCTTCTCTCCCTGATATCGTCACGACGATGACCAAGTTGGTCGTTGATATTTATATGTCGACGTATGCGTATAAGATAGGCAAAAAGTGGTCGTTAAATCTATTTCAAATATACTCGATAAAAATTTGTAAGTTCAATTAAATGATGAGAGAATGGAAAAACTTTTTTTATAACAATAAGAAAAAAATGTATGAATTAAATGTAGAAATAAAACTGGAATGTTAAGTATTTAAATCAACCAATTGAAAATTATAAATGAAAAATTATTATTTTAATAGTTTCGCTTCATTCAAGATAATTTATTATACACATATGGGAATTTAATTTTTAAAGCTGAAGTCTATTGATTAAAGTTTAAAGAATGCTTTTAACTTGACATTATATTAAAGTATTTTAAGCGTATCTACGAGTTAGTTGTTTAGGAAGTTAGGTCCCAACTCTAAAAAATAATTAAAAAAATGTAGTAAAACAGTTGACCCTACAGGCCAACCTTGCAACTTCCCGCTAATTTCAAATGCAAATCGTTCTAAATTTCATTTATTACGACGTTTTTGAGCTCTTTGAGGTAAAAGCATGGTTTTACATCTATTTTGAGCTCTTCAAGCTTCAAGATAGAATTGTTCTGCACTTTTGAGCTCAAAAGTTTAATTTGTGTTCAGTAAAACAACTTTTCATGAATTACGTTTTTTTTATTTTATAAAAACTCAAGATCGAACGAAAGAATCAACCAATTTAGACAAGCTTGGCGGCGTTCGATACAGTTTTTGAAGCACAGGAAGATTATTCCACAGAAAAAAAATGTGGTAAGGACAACTAAACATGGAGTACAATTTATCATAGAACAGACTAAAGTAGATATACACTATATTTTTTTGAGGGTGATTTTCGAGGTTTAGTAAATTTAACTTTGTATGTTTTTGTCCTTACAATACTTTATTTTCCGTGTTTTTAATCGTTTAACAGTTCGAGAAGAAATGTCGAAGTTAGGTAAAAAAAATACTTTTTAGATATTTTTCGACGACGATATTCCTTGAACAAATAAACCGATCTTGATGTGGTTTGAGATAGTTGATTTTTTACTTTCGGCTAAGAAAATTAAAAATTTTCGAAAATTGAGAAGCTATTGTTTTTACCCCGTTTTTCGAAAATCGAGTTTTCATCAGATCTCGACGTTATGAGGTCCTAAGAAGCTTCCCTGACTATTCCCGTGGTGGTGTATGTGTGTCTGTCTGTATGTATATATCACTTAATCACAGATATCAATTAATTTTCTAGGTAGGAAAGAATTTTCTAACCATACGCCATGTATTAGAAACTAACGATACTCAAAGATTCCAATTGTAAATTCGGGTATTAAAATATGCTTAGTATTAATAAATACTAGCAAATGGCGTGTGGTTACAAAATTCTTTTCTACCAGGAAAGTTAATTTATATATGCGATAGTCCAAATCAAACACCGATTTAATTCACTCTTTGAGTAGTATCTATTTTCAACAGCAAGTGCACTTTATTTGCTGTTGATGTTTTGACTTGCTCAAATATGAGCGATTTGATGTGCATTGAAATATTTTTGTAATGAAAATATGATTTGAAAAAAAAAATTTTAAATAAAAAATGCATTAATTCTTTTTTATAGTTTAATTTTTCATTTTCTCCAGTTCTGATAACTGGAGAGTAAATTTTTTGAAAAGAAATAACCTCCTCTTTTTACTGTTAAACTGAATAAATCTTATCAACTCTTAATAATCCTTTGGGAAAATATAGTATATTACATACCTAGGCCAGTAAAATAAGAGAAGTCTCAGATCACATGTAATTGTTGGCCGAGGCGAAGCCGAGGTTGACATACATCTGGTCTGAGGCTTTACTTTTTACTGGCCAAGGTGTGTATACTATTTCTCTGCTCGACGTAGCCGGAATGTGACAACTTCGTTTAGCGCAGCGGCCAGGAAGTTGCCACTTTCCGGCCGGAGGGCAGAAAAAATGATTTGTTTATAACAACGATAAATTGATGTAATTATCTCAAAAAATAAAAGTTATTAACATTACTTCATAATATCTCTGGAAAAGTCTGATTCTTTCACATTTGAAATTTTGTCAACAGCTTTGAATAAGTCTGATTCAGTCTTCATGCAGAGCCCGAAATTTATGTCAAATAATAACCTAAAACAACAATATCTGCTTTTATCTAACTTACCTACTCTTATTATAACATTTTAAAAGAGATTCAGACTGGTGGCATTCTGATTCAGAGTCCCACTAATGGGCATTAATCATTGCCATTATACTATCAAACAGTTAATAACAATATATCACTTTTAATAGCCTTAATCCTCATTCGCTTGTGTGTGTGTGTGTGTGTGTGTGTGTGTGTGTGTGTATATCACTTTTAATAGCCTTAATCCTCATTCGCTTGTGTGTGTGTGTGTGTGTGTGTGTGTGTGTGTGTGTGTGTGTGTGTGTGTAAACCTCTCATAACTTTTAAACGGCTTCACCGATTTTATCGCGGTTGACGCCATTTGAAAGAGATTGACTAAACTTAAACTTTAAAAACGATTTGGACCGATTCGAACGAGTAGATTTTGAGAAATCTAAAAAAAACTACGAAAAAAAATTTTTTCAAATGTGGTTTTCTTGGAATAACTTTTAAACGATCTGACCGATCAATTCCAAAAACTACTCAGTTCTTAACATCAAAAAACCACGTCGATCGCCGCCAAGCCGGTCAAAATCGTTTGATTCGTTCGTCAGTTATCGTTGACGAAAAAAATCGAAAATAAGTGTTTTATTCGAATTACACCGAAATTTCCGGTCTGATCAATTTGTCTCTAAAAGTATATCATAGAATTCAACAAACTGCGTCGAAAGCTGTCAACTGCGTGAAAATCGGCCGATTTGTTCGTGAGTTATCATTGTTGAAGAAAAACCAAAAAAGGATTTTTTCGGGATTACTCCGAAATTCCTAATTCGATCAATTCAAACTTAAAAAATCTTTATGGAATTTAAAAAACTGCATCGAATTCCGCCAACCGGGTGGAAATCGGTTCATTCATTTGAAAGTTATTGCGGTTTGAAAATTCAAAAAATAATGTTTTATTAAAGTCATATCAGACTTTTAAGCTTGGAGAGCTTAAAATGACATGAAAATTATGTTTATGAGCTCTTCGAAATTTTACCATAGTCTACCCTAAATTTTATTAGATTTTTGTAATTTTTATTTCAAAAATGATAATGAATAAAAGGGCCACATTATGTCCCACGATTACAGTGAATTTAACAGTAATTTTTAAAGAAAATTTTTTTCCGTGTACTGATCACGCTCGCTGATTTTTTCCCGTATACTCTTATTTACGAATTAATATTTCTTCAATACATTGATAAATTCTCTTTATTTCTCCAATATGGTGGCAAGTTCTTCACAAGAAAATTCAAAATTAAGACAGAGAATTTAAACGACGTGTATATATTATAACGAGAATTTTTGAAGTCGATCCAGGTGTTTGATCGTTACAGTATTCCCCGCTTACAGACCTTGACGTTAGACGCCAATTTATAATCGGATTTTTCTTGGGGGTTTACGGGAACTTACTTCTTACTAAAATTCTAGATTATACTTCGGTATCTTTCCGATTTTCGGTCTCTGATCTCAATAACAATAGGGCGCCAGGTAATTTTTAATCACTGGGATTACCAAACCAGTAAAAACGTAATCAGATAATTTTTATTCGCTAGGAATTATCAAACTAGCCAAACTCAAACGAAAACTCAACCGAAAACGTAAACGTAACCTGAACTTAAACGGAACTAGATAATTTTTATTCGCTAGAAATTATCAAACTAGCCAATAAACGTAAACTTAATCGGAAACACAAAACTTAACAAAATATAGACCAAATAACCAAAAGACCGGAAAGACAACGGGATACCTCGGGGTTGCTCAGTGTGCTGGTTCGTGGAGAGAGGGTATGATTCGAGTAGAGAGTGGATCTATGATTGCAATGATTTTATTCGCAACACCATAAATTTATGCTTAACACAATCCTCATTTATTTAACCGAAACTTTATCTTAATTAACAAACTTGAATATAACCACGACAAAATTATCGGAACGATACAACTAACAAAAGGAAACGCTATAGTCATGTTACAGACCCTTACTCTTATAAAATTAACAAACTAACAATAAGGTAAATAAATTCTAAAATAACAATCTCAAATAAATAAATTAATCTAAACAACTTTAACAATATTCTCAAATAAATCTGTCAACGCACTCTAAATTATTTACACACAAAAGTATTCTATAGAATTGGCTATCTAACATCTTATGACCAAGAACTCAATTATTAACGCTCAAATTACAAAAAATAAAGCGATCTCATACCTTTCTGAAATAATGTCGATGCTGAGTAACTTTTTATTTTATTTTAAATACTCTTTATAATTATGTATTTTTGTCTGGAACCCAAAATAAAACGCAAAAGACTGAAACTTCAACCTGGAACAAACGCTACACACGTCCGATCACCTGAAGTGACCAGCGGCAACTCTCAAACACGACTGTACTCTACGAAGTCCAAAACTCGACTGTTAAACGTGATTCACTCACAACTAAAATCTCTATAATCAATTAATTCCCAAATATTTCTAATCTTTAATCAAACAATTGAGGTGAAAACTTGGCTCTAAAAACTGACGCTACTCTTAAAAATTCCAAAATCTCAACTGTAACATTAATTCTCTAAATTTACTCTAAAAACTATAAATTTCGTTACTCGGCATCAACACTCACTTAATTCAGAAAACATTTTCCTTTAATCCTTAAAATTATATTTTCTATGGTATTTGGACTTGAAATATCGGCTTAAAACTACAAAAATCCGTTGACGCTAGTGACGTTGATTTTAAATAGACCCCGGTCGTTAAAATAACGTCACAATATATATATATATATATATATATATATATATATATATATATATATATATATATATATACATACATGCATACATACAGATGTACAGGCACCATCGCAGGGATAGTCAGAGAAGCTCCCTAGGACCTTGATACGTCGAGATCTGATGAAAACTCGATTTTTGTAAAACGGGGTGAAAACAATAACACTTCCCGATTTTTGAAAATCTTCGACTTTCTTAGCGGGAAGTTAAAAAAGTTAAAAATTATCTCACTTACCGACAAATGATTAGGTCATGCTATCCGTTTCACGATTATCGTGAATTTAACGGTAATTTTTAAAGAAAATTTTTTTCGTGTAATTGTAATGGATTATCAATGATCATCGCGATTCAGGCACCAACAAACAAGAATCAGACATGATTGCGCATGAGTTATGAAGGATAATTATACATGATAGTTATTTATGTCGGAAGATTAACTATGAACTAGACTCCATGATTAAGCATGACTTTGTGTGATCATTTTTCTACCAGGTATGTCTACCCTGAATAAAGAAAAGTATTCAAATGGAGTTCAAAAGAATTGGCTCTGTGCAGCGATTTTTTTAAAATTTCGATCAATACTTTTCTAACTAGGAAATGTATAATACAAATATATTCATACTTGTTCATGAGTGGTCGTTCAAGAACAGTCTTCGATGGTTATGATTGAGTATAACCTTGCGAAGAAAGCATTAATCACCAGGATTGATTCTCAAAAGTTCTGAAGCTCTATACTTATTCTAATCTTTGTGATTTTTAACCCATCAAAATGTACATCTCTCAATAAAAATAAATGTTTGTAATTTTACATGCAAGATCATGCTGAAATATTCGTAATTCGTACATTGATTAGAGTTAATAAAAAACCAACTTTCTGTGAATTCTTATATTCTTGTTAAACGTCCCTATGGTGCGTGTTGCGATAAAGAGTGAGATTTCAAGGCCAATTCTAAAAGGGTTAATAATCATACATAATTATTAAAATTCTATGTTATTTTACTTCTCAAGTCATACATCCGTAGTAGTTATCCCAATGTTACGTTTGATGCGTTACGTGTAAAGCAAGAAATCTGAATTGGGGAAACTCACTTCTGAGGTTTTATGTTTACATCTAGAAGTGAAGTTCATAACGCAAAATGAAGCGAACCAAAATTTTAACTTATCACATATGCATCAAAAATAAGTGTTCTATTCAAAACGAAATCAATGCAATCATGTCTATTTATACTTCTAGAATTCTTCAATTCGTTCATATTTTAATTTATCATATTAAATTTTAAGAATTTATCTTACCTTAGTATATAATTCACACAAACAATTGACAATGGTTTACGTCTCTTCGTGCAGTGAATAACAGTAGCTTGAGTTACAACCCAAGCATAACCTCCTGTTCTGCCAAGAAATCGATAAGCGACAGTTTCACACTGGCCTTTGCTAAATACTGAAAATAACAAAAAATGTTTATTAAAAATGCAATTATTAAAAAATAGTTTCATTAAATGAATTTTATTTATGACAGCGATTTATTCAATGTGAGGAGTAGAGGAATCCAGCAGTATATCCCCCTGATAAGAAAATTGCTCTAACAAGCCGCGTAGGGAGGCTTGCGTTTGCTTTCAGAAAGAACATAATAACTAGACTAAGTACCTAAACCTAACTAGAGTTATCACAAAATAATACCTATTTAAACTTTACTCATTGCCTCAAAAACAATCGACATTAAATTACCAAATATAAATAATTATAATTATATCCTTATTAAACAGAAGAATTAAAAAAAGGCCATTTGAAAGCCAAAATGGAAGTAGATTTCTCAAATAATTCTAAAATGGTTGCAACAGTAAAACTGTTTCCTTGAACGAACTCTAAAATGAGTAATATTGAGGCTATTATTACTTCTGAAAAGTGAAAATTGAAGCTTAACAAAAGAGCTTTACGATGCAATTTATCGAAATGCACAATTCAACGCGAAGCGTTTGAGTAGTGCTTTACTCTCATCCTCTTATGATCAAGCAATTATCTCGGCTTAAATTGCTTTGATCCGATCTTCTTTGCACTTTGAGTGTGAAATGAGTTGACAAAAGTGTGAACCAGAACCTTATTTTATGACAGCAAATACTTAGTTAAGTAGAAAAAATACTATTTTTTCTAGATAATGTAAGAACAAAAACGTTTTGAAAAAATATTTCGGTGGACGTCGAGTTGTCTGTATGTGTGGATGATATATGAGTTCACGATAACGCACAAAAAACATCACTTTTTGAGTCCATTTTTTTTCATTTACTTCAGAATCATTCTGAGTAATAGCCTTTTGAAAATTACCGTCTGATTCAATGTAATTTAATTAAAAAATGAACACACACACACACACACACACACTCACATCCGTGTCGGGCTTACTGGGTCCCGCATCGGGCGCCTCCCCAGGTGGCGGATAGGGGAATGCCCGACATGTCTGCGCGCCAGATACGTCGGGTATCGAGGAAATAAAATACTCGGGGTGGACCAAAACCTAGCAAAAGATGATATGGAAATGTCAAAACAATTTCAAACATCGTTTACAGTACAGGGAATGGATATCCCAGTGCCGGCGAGGGAAGGCGTGCAAGCGGGCCTGAAGTCGTTATCAAGCGACCGATAAACAGCAACCGGTACAGTCAGAACGCTCACACCAAAAACAACAATCGAGATCCTTGATTTGGATGGAATCTCTACCGAGAACGACGTCCGTGAAGCACTCAAGCGTGATTTTACCGACAGCCTGGAGATAAAACGTGTGAATTTGACAAAACCTACACCACGAAGCAATCGGGCAGCCTTCTGCGAGAGAGACGAGGCTAGCGCGATCAAGATCCTTGACAAGACCCGTATAATGATCGGATGGGTTAACTGTCGCATACGCCCATCGTAATTACATTCCCGCTTCACAGCATTATTTTCGAATTTGAAAAATGCTAACCGTAAGATGGACGGTGTGGCTTAATGTATATAGAATAAACGAAAGTGAAATTTAGTATAGACCGGATAGCTCAAATGGTAGAGTAGCCGACATGTCATTGGAAGGTTCTGGGTTCGAATCCCAGTCCGAGCTATTTGAATTTTTTCTAGCATATTCTATACACTCACATTAAGAAGTTCCTCTCCTTAATCCTTTCTCAAGCCTTTCCCACCAAAATATCCTGTTACGTGAATGTTGGAACGCTTCACGTAATAATTATCCGTAACTCCTATTCTTTCCCGCTTCACAGTATTATTTTCGAATTTGAAAATTTCGTAGTCCGGTGGACTTAATTTTAAGCTATAAAAGTGTGGAAAAGTTTAGTTTGGTTCGTTTTGGCAGTCCGGTGGACTTATAGTTTTAAACTTAGTTTTAGGACAGGTGTGGGAGACCGTTTGTTAAAAAAAGCCCGTCTAGTCATCGTATCGTCGTTTGGGAAGGTTCGTTTGTAAATATCGTTATTCTCCGCTTCGTTAGATAATAAGTTAATTATAGTGTGTGTGAGTGAGCGCTTAAATTGTTAAAATTGTTAATAAGACTGATCAGATTCTTAATTAAATCTTTATTATTCAACAGCACCTTCCTCCACTCTCTCTACCCTAAGATAAGATTTCTCAGCTCTGGACCGGTTCCAGGAACCGTGATTAAAAATCCTGGTGGCGCCCTAATAATTATTGTTGTTAATGTTAAATTGTTAGTTTATTTATAAATTGATTAAGGGCCAATCTGAGCAGGTAAAACTGTTACAATCTACAAGGGCACTGCGTAATTTAGGAGTAGTGATCGACGAAAAGCTGTCTTTTCGAGAACACCTCGAAAACGCTTGCGCGAAAGCTAACAAAACATTATCAAACCCGTCGAGAATCATGACCAACACGGTGGGACCACGAACCAGAAAAAGCAGGGTGCTTCTAGAAGTAGTCCACTCGATATTACTCTACGGAGCGAAAATATGGGTGGATATCCTTAAACAGAAGACCTACCGGCGCAAGATAGAGGCAGTGCAACGACGAGGAGCGCTCAGAGTCACCTGTGCCGGTTTCAGAAACAGCCGTATTGGTCATAGTAGAAGCCGCGCCAATCGACTTACTAGCATTCGAGAGGGCGAAAATCTAAGACGCCAAAATAAATGGTGACAACTTTAAGGAGGCAAGAGCAACGATAAAAACGGAAACGCTACATAAGTGGCAGGACTGATGGACAACCGGGGAAACAGGCAGATGGACGGCACGCTTGATTCCGTACATCTGTATGTATGTATGTATGTATGTATGTATGTATGTATGTGTGTGTGTGTGTGTGTGTGTGTGTGTGTGTGTGTGTGTAAGCCTCTCATAACTTTTGAACGGCTTGGCCGATTTGATCGCGGTTGGTGTCATTTGAAAGAGCTTGACTAAACTTAGATTTTGAATACAATTTAGACCGATTCAAACCGGTAGATTTTGAGAAATCTTAAGAAAACTACAAAAAAAAAACTTTTTCAAATGTGGTTTTTTCGGAATAACTTTTAAACGGCTCTACCGATCGATCTAAAAAACTATTCAGCTCTTAACATAAAAAAATTTAGGAAAACGGTTCACCCTAAAGGCCATCCCTGCAACTTCCCGCTAATTTCATACCTGAGCGCTTAAAATTGTACTTATGACATTTTTGAGATTTTTGAGCTCAAAATATAATTTATGTGATATTTTGTGCTCACTGACTTCGGAGAGATAATATTTTAATGCATTTGAGCTCTCCCAGCTCAAAAGTCTAATAGAAGTTTCATAGATCACTATTTTTGGATTTTTCAAATCGCAATAACTTTTGAATGGATCAACCAATGTTCACGCGGTTGGCGGCGTTCAACGCGGTTTTTTGATGTTAAGAGTTGATGAGTTTTTGGAATTGATCGGTGGAGCCGTTTAAAAGTTATTCCAAGAAAACCACTTTTCGAAAAAATTTTTTTTGTAGTTTTTTTGCAATTTCTCAAAATCTACCCGTCCGAATTGGTTCAAATTTTCAGTAAATCTAAGTTTGGTCAAGCCCTTTCGAATGGCGCTAATCTTGATCAAATCGGTTAAGGCGTTCGAAAGTTATAAAAGGGTTACATACATACATACATACATACACACACACACACACACACATACATACAGACATACGGACATCATCGCGAGAATAGTCAGGGAAGCTTCCTAGGACCTCAAAACGTCAAGATCTGATGAGAACTTGATTTTCGAAAAACGGGGTGAAACCAATAACTTCC
>JZSA01001827.1:0-13019 GCA_000956155.1 Cotesia vestalis | reverse complement strand
AGTTAGCTGCTCTATGCTTTCAAGCTCTTCGAGCTCAAAAGTCTGATAAAAGTTTCATAAAACACTATTCTTTAAATTTTCAAACTGCAATTACTTTCGAATGAATGAACCGATTCTCACGTAATTGGCAATATTCGACGCAGTTTTTCAAATCTTATGATTAACTATTCAACATAAATTGATCAGACCGAAAATATTTGAGAAATTTAAAATTCACTTTTTCCGAATTATTTAGACAACGATATCTCACGAACGAATTAACCGATTTTGACTGAATTGGCAGCGATCGACGTGGTTTTTCAAAGTTAAAAGCTGATTATTTTTTTAAATTAATCGATAAAGCGGTTTAAAAGTACTATTCCGAAAAAACGACATTGGAAAAAAAAATTTTCGTAGTTTTTTTGAAAATTCTCAAAATCTACTGATCCAAATCGGTTCAAAATCACAAGAAATCTAAGTTTGAAGGAACACACACACACACACACACACACACACACACACACACACAGGCAGACGCCATCGCGTGAATAGTCAGGGAAGCTTCCTAGGACTTAAAAACATCGAGATCAGATGAAAACTCGATTTTTGAAAAACAGGGTGAAAACAATAACTTCCCGATTTTCAATAAATTGTAATTTTCTTAGCGGGAAATTAAAAAAAGATTTTGACTAAAAACTTGTCACGGGAATTTTTATCATCCGTGTGCGTGATTTTCTGCGCCTATATTTGGCAACAGGTCTACATTCGGTGTGTCTCTAATTTTTATGATATTTTGTTAATTTATTCATTCTATTGAATTTATTATTATTTATATTCAAGAATTATTATATTATTGTTATTATTTCTGAAGTCATTAACCTCACATTCATTTCAGATATTTATATTAAACTGTGTATAATTTTGTATTATTATTGTATGTATATATCGCCATAAGTCTTTGCCATATTGTATCTAATCATATCATAAGCTCCTTTCAGCATTTAAAGTTCAAGGTCTAATGATGGATATCGGGATAGGTAACGAAAAAAATGTTAAAGCATAATGTTGATAATCGACATCGTTTGAAAGAGTTTTACTATTTTGCTGTTAGATTTCATGGGAGTTTGGATTAGACCTGGACGGTAAATTCTGACGTATCTCAAAAATGAAATTAAAAAAAAACTGTTTTTTTGGAATAACATTCACATTAAACTGTCAATGGACTTTTATCGGTTCGTCTTTGGGAATCCCAATGATTATCCTCAAATTCGAAAAATAATGCTGTGAAGCGGGAAAGAATAGGAGTTACGAATAATTATTACGTGAAGCGTTCCAACATTCACATAACAGGATATTTTGGTGGGAAAGAATTGAGAAAGAATTAAGGAGAACTTCTTAATGTGAGTGTATAGAATATGCGAGAAATAAATAATAGTTTAAAAAAAAAAAAAAAACACGCTTTTTATACAAAACCGAACTAAAAAAATAGAAAATAAGTTTTAATAAGTTTGAATTAAGAAAAGTGTTAAAAATTTTAATCAATATCAATTAAGAATAGTGTAAATAAAAAAAATGTATTTTATTTAAAAAAAAAGCCTGGGATGCTTTTTAAGATATTCTAAAAATGATAATCACTCTACTCATATCTGTCGATAGAATATTTATATCTATTGACGAATGCACCGTACGCTTTTTTTAAAATAAAATACATTTTTTAACTTCCCGCTAAGAAAATTGAAAATTTTCTAAAATCGGGAAGTTATTGGTTTCACCCCGTCTTTCGAAAATCGAGTTCTCATCAGATCTTGACGTTTTGAGGTCTTAGAAAGCTTCCCAGACTATTCCCGCGATGATGTCCGTATGTCTGTATGTATGTGTGTGTATGTGTGTGTGTGTGTGTGTGTGTGTGTGTGTGTGTGTGTGTGTGTGTGTGTGTGTGTGTGTGTGTGTGTGTGTGTGTGTGTGTGTGTGTGTGTGTGTGTGTGTGTGTGTGTGTGTGTGTGTGTGTGTGTGTGTGTGTGTGTGTGTGTGTGTGTGTGTGTGTGTGTGTGTGTGTAACCCTTTTATAATTTTTGAACGGCTTGACCGATTTGATTGTGGTTGAAAGGGCTTGGCCAAACTTAGATTTCCTGAAAATTTGAAGCGATTCGCACCAGTAGATTTTAAAAAAATGCAAAAAAACTACCAAAAAAAATTTTTCGAAAAGTAGTTTTCTTGGAATAACTTTCAAACGGATTTACTGATCAATTCCAAAAACTAATCAGCTCTCAACATCAAAAAACCGCGTCGATCGCCACCTGTCCGGTCAAAATCGGTTGATTCGTTCGTGAGTTATCGTGAATGAAAGAAAACCGAAAAAAGTGTTTTTTCGGGATTACTCTGAAATTTTCAGTCTAATCAATTTGTGTTTGAAACTTTATCATAGAATTTAAAAAACTGCGTCGAATGCCGCTAACCGCGTGAAAATCGGTTCATTCATTTAAAAGTTTTTGCGGTTTGAAAATTAAAAAAATAGTGATTTATTAAACTACTATCAAACTTTTGAGCCCGGAGAGCTCTAAACTATACGAAAATTAGATTTTTGAGCTCGAAGAGCTCAAAAACATAACAAGTGCAATTTCGAGCGCTTAATTACGGAAGTAGCGGGAAGTTGCAGGAATGGCCTTCAGGGTCAACCGTTTTCCTAATTTTTTTTTTAATTATTCCGTGGACGTCCGGCTGTCAAATGTGTGTATGAAAACTGGCGTGGTCACGATAACTGTCGAAAAACTTAACTGATCAAGTCCATTTCTTTTATACGCTTCAGTAAGATCTAAAACTAAGTAATTTCAAAGATCACGGTCTAATTCAATGTAGTTTATTTACAATTAGCAATAAACTAGAAATCCACTAATTGTTTGTAGATCTATATCTATGTAAATAAGGTTCGCTTACAATATATTGTTTTCTGGGTGGACAATGTCGCGAAATATTTAAAAGTATTCTTTGTATTTTATTTTAATCAATTTTAGTATGGAAAATGAGATTATGAGGCGTGGATTTTCCAAATTTTTTTACGATTAAATTGAAAAATGGAATAATTTTATCAAATTACTGTATTGTCATCGGTCCTCGATAAATCTACAAAGTTTGAACGAAATCTGGCCGTTTAAAGTGCGTCAAAATCGCGCCCAAAGAAGTCGGTTACAAACATACAAACATACATACAAGTGAAGCTAATATAAAGCGTGTAAAAAGCGTGTAAAAATTCAAATAGCTCGGACTGGGATTCGAACCCAGAACCTTCCGATGACATGTCGGCTACTCTACCATTTGAGCTATCCGATCTATACTAAATTTCACTTTCGTTTATTCTATATACATTAATTTGACCGCATTAAGACAATAGTCCGAGCTATTTGAATTTTTTCTCGCATATTTTATACACTCACATTAAGAAGTTCCTCTCCTTAATTCTTTCTCAATCCTTTCCCACCAAAATATTCTGTTACGTGAATGTTGGAACGCTTCACGTAATAATTATCCGTAACTCCTATTCTTTCCCGCTTCACAGCATTATTTTCGAATTTGATACATCCTCCTCCAGACGCGGGATGTAAGAGGAAAAGTCTAATCAGCTCTAAACCTCAAAGAATTAATTTCGATTTTTTTCAAGCCGCATTAGATATAACGTGGCTGGTGACGACGATTCCGCACGTTTTCATCCCTCAACAAAACATCCCACAGACAAAATATTCCCCGATAAATTATACAAGATGGCGTCAACAACAGACGTGTGTTTTGAATGTGAAAAAGGAATAAAAGGTAATGGTGCTAGTATCGGTTGCAATAATTGTAAAAAATTGTTTCATAAAAAATGCAACCAAATAAGTGATCAATTGTTTAAGAAACTTGCAACTGAACAAAAAAAAAAAAGGATCATATGATTGGAAATGTCAATCTTGCAAGTTTGAGGTTTAGCACCATTGACTCCGACGACGACAACGAGATGGATAACTATTATTATTATGAGTTTTACTTGTATACTATTTCTGGCTTTTACAAGGCTGCGTCTCCACATATAGTCTTTTTTTCTCTCTTTCTCTTTTTTCTCTTTATACTCACATCCACTTTTTATTATCAACATATCTGTTCTCACTTTCAAATTCCTGCACATATCTTTCATCATTATTATCAATTTATTCTCTCCATGCGGCTGTGGACCGACTTGTGCTTTCTGTACTGCATTTACCCTATTCCTCACCCCTTTCGATCGGTTGTTGGAATAGTGGCGATGGGGAAACCACAGAGAAAACCCATGCCAGTACAGTTGGATAACTATACTAATATTTCACCAAGTGTTACTAAAAGCATAGAAGAACTTTTCAAAAAATACCTGGCTCCTTTTACATGAATAAGTTGGCTGAGAGCCGTAAATCGAATAGTAAACAGTTTGTACAACTGGATAAACGGATTACCGACATGGAAAAAAAACTCAGCACCGAAAGGCAGTCACTATCATCTGATGACATTATTGTCGAAATTATGGAACGACAAAAAAATGAAACCAAGGTCGTGGTTCTGAATGTGCCAGAGTCAGTAAAACCAGTGGGAATTGATCATTTGAATGATGACCGCAAACAAATAGTTCCGTTACTACCGGGGGAGCTAAGTACTGCAGTACCAGAGTTTAAACTACGTCGTCTTGGAAAAACAGCCACAGGAAAAACTCGACCACTCCTTGTAGAAACAACATCTTCTCAAGAGGCAAGATTGATACTACGATTGCAACCACCAGAAGAATCAGGGATTATTTTTAAACATTACCTAACACCAGGTCAGCAAAAACAACTTAGAGATGTAACATCTGAATTACATAATATAATTGATAGTAGTGATGATAATAAAACAATCAAATACATCAACGAAGCACCTAAAATAGTCGATAAGCGCTTTCATCAAACAAAGACAAAAGAGGAGCCTAAAGACGCATAATCTTCATTTATTTTACCAAAATGTAAGAGGTCTAAGAACAAAACTTAAAAAATTCTTAACCTCGATTTCTAGTGATAGTGATGTGATTTACTGTATAAGTGAAAGTTGGTTAAATTCAACTATTTCGGATGATGAAGTAGTAGAAGATACTTCTAATTTTTTTAGGAAAGATAGAGACAGTCAGATTAGTAAATTCGCCCGTAGTGGTGGTGTATTGATAGAAGTACATCGCAATATCACTGCTGAACTGATACAACTGAATAAAAACAATATAGAGTAAGTTTTTATTAAAATTAAAGGTTCAAACGGTGAAGTTATTGTTATTGGCTGTGTGTATTTACCACCCCAGTCAACGGTGGAGATCTTTAAGGACCACCGGGACACAATTCATTACATAAATAACATTTATCCAAGTTATGTGAAGATTTGACCTTAAACGAGATGATTCTACTAGGTTGTAACCAAATGAACAACATCTTTAATGGTAAGCAATTTATTTGCTTCATATTTCAAAAGTATATACATTGGGACACATGACAACTCGGTAAATCAGGTAAAAAAGGCTGCCTACTAATCATGACGCAAATCTATTTCAGTTGGAAGTACGCTATGATGAGGTGCTTAAAGTTATAAAAAATCTTAATGATAAAAAAGGGGCTGGTCCAGATGGAATACCTAACCTATTTCTCAAGAATTGTGCAATTGGACTTTGTGAGCCAATCACTCATATTTTTCACAAATCCGTCGCAGAAGGAGTCTTCCCAAGGGAATGGAAATTGTCATATGTCTGCCCGATATACAAATATGGATTCAAGTCCAGTATCACTAACTACCGTCCAGTCTGTATACAGTCATCTTTGGCAAAACTCTTCGAGAAACTTATACTCTCACAATTAATATCTGCATTCAAAAATATTATCTCAACTAGACAGCATGGTTTCATAAGCGGTAGGTCCACAACAACAAATCTCTACATCTATACTGATTACATTTATAACGCTCTGGACCATGGATTCAGCGAACACGCACTGTATACTGATCTCAGTAAAGCGTTTGATACAGTCAATCACGATATTCAGGTAGAAAAAGTTGGAATGTTACGGGGTAACTGGTAAAGCCTTGAACTGGTTCCAATCTTATTTAACTGGAAGGAGTCTCCAAGTGAGGGTTAATGGCTACTACTCTAAGGAATATGAGGTCAAATTTGGAGTTCCACAAGGCTCGCATCTAGGTCCGGTTCTCTTTAATATACTTATCAACGATATTGCAGATAATTTAAAATCTGAATATCTTTTGTATGCGGACGACATGAAGATATATCGAAAAATAGCGGCTGAGGATGATATAAGAGCACTACAGCAAGATCTAGATAAGCTCTACCAATGGTGCCTAGAAAATAAGTTAAGGTTAAGCATCGATAAATGTGCTGTTATGATGTTTAATAGATCTTATGGGATTATTTTCTTGTAGGTAATTTAGTAAATTATTATTTTTAAATTTACTAGTCAACACTCCATTTGGAGTGTTATTAAATTTGAGTTTATTGGAGTTTACTAAATTACCTAAAAGATAATACACATAGACCGAAACAGTTTTAAAAATTTAAAATTGATTATTTTTTTTTTAAATTTCCGCTTTTTGGCAAAAATAAGAAGAAATTTTGATTACATTCCTTATAACATTGTTAAAAAAAATTAAATTTTATTAATAATAATTATAATAAATTATAAGATAAATAATAATAAAATTTGTTTTATAATAATATTTTGTAATATTATTATAAATTATCACTGATAAAAGCGTTAATGTAGTTCAAGACGCTCGGCAGCGCTGCATTTCCACAGCGCTCGGCGCCTGGCGCGCTGTCATAAATAAATTAATTTTGTTTAAACTAATGGCGAGCAGTGAAATTTTATTCCGGAATTTTAAACTTAAATGGATAAAGTATGTGACCGATAAAAAAACAATGCATTTTTTGCTCGAGAAGTTAGTTAACTTTTCATTTGTTAACTTAAAAGTTATTTAACAATACGAAAATAAATAAATAATTTTAAGTCGTGAATATATTCTTAAAATATAGACATTTGACCATGAATCCTGAAAATTTCACAAATTTATCGCTTGCGGTTGATTTTTAATCCATTTTTTAATTAAAAGTGCTTAAAATTTTCATTATAAAAAAAAAAATTGTTAAAATCAAAATTTTGAAAAATCGTTTGGGGGATCAATTTTCCATCATAAGTACTAATAAAAAATATATATAGATTAAATTTTTATGATCAAGTGGTAAATGGGGGGTCCACTTGATGTGATCTTGCTCATAATAAGATCGGGTAAAGACTTCAAAAACGGAAGAACATAAATACTACTATTTAATACCCTTGTCAGACCGATTTTAGAATATTGCACTGTAATCTAGTCGCCAAGTACGATACGATTGCTTCTAACCAATAACCACTAGCCTCTTAAAAAGTACAATTTCATTTCTTGTAATAACTACTCTTAGAGATATTTTTCTATAATACTAAAAATTTTAACTTATAGAGTAAACTGAAATTGATTTAATTTAATTTAATTGAAATGTTATTAATTTTTTTCACTTTATTTTTATTTTCTTTTTTCACCTATAACTAAATTTAACTAATGTAAATCTATTGTATAAAGCCGATTGCCATTTGAATAAATAAATAAATAAATAAATAAAATATCCTACAGACAAAATATCTTGTTATCGTGTTTTGCCCTCATGGAATTTGTGTGTATTTATTCGAGTGTAGACGAACACATTAGCTTTTTATTGTGATGTGTCCTTTTTTTTACGGATTTTGTCTGCGGTGGGTATTTTAAATAGTATTGTCATGATTATAAGCTCCTCACTAAATTGGGGATTATTCTGTCGAGGGATATTTTGTCGGAGGATATTTTCGCCGTAGGAGGTTTTGTCGGGGCATGAAAACGCGCATTACCGGTCACAATAGCGTCAAAAATTCTTAAGGGATCCTAATGAAACTCAACATCCTTTTTTTGTAGACGATAAATTTTATACTCTCATCACTTCTCCTTCATAGTACTTTTGAATGCATCGAAATACTCAATTTCTGTAGAATGCATCTGAAAGCTGAGACATTAAGTTTTAATTTACATGTTTACATATTTTTCTAAATCAAAAAATATCGATTTTAGGATGGTTTTTAAGAGATTTTACTTTCGCAGTTGTATTGTCCACAGAAATGAAATAAAATGAAATCTACGTCTATTTCGGATGGCATTTTTTTTTTTTTAATTTGGACTGACAATGAGTTTGGTCAAATAAAATAATTTAACTGTAGCTAATACAGCTATTCCTATGACCGTCTAACAATTAATGCATATAATTTTCAAACCAATAGAAACCTTGGATATCATATAGAATGGTGGTCACAACGATACTCGCATAGTAATGTTCGCAAAATATTTCTTACCGTACATATATTGGAAAACCTTTCAATTTGAATAATATTGTTTATTTAAGTGAAAGATTGAAATTATCAATACAGCTACAGAATAAAGAGTTATCAGTTATTATAATAGACAATATTCGTATACTAGACATGCCATGCTTGAAATAAAGATTGGATGACACAAACCTTTCATCGACATATGTAAATTTCATGCTAAGACTATGTTTAGACAAAAATGTTTGACGACCTAAAGGAATCTCAATGTTGCTTGGATGAGGTATTGGGCATCCAACCATGACTAACGCAGTACCGATAGACCCATATGTACTTTCCGTTCCGATTTCGCTTTGATCTTCTGATCTTGAACTGGACAAGGATTCGTCGATATCGTTACCCATTTTCTTATCATTCACTTCAGGACCCCCACTTATCATTGGACGGCCAGTGCAATGAATTACCTGTAAATACATATTAAAATTGAGTTTCCAACAGTAAAAATTAATTAAATATTCGCTGAGTGCACATACAATTATATATCACTTCAAAAATAAGTGGGTATTGCGTAAAAGTTGAATGTTGTGACGTCTGCTAAAATTAAAAATTTTTGTTTTTTTCTGTGTGTTGCCTTTCAACTTTGAAATATTAATTATTATTGTGTTTCTACATAACTAGCTCGCTCATTTATATTTTATAAATGTATTTTATATTACACTTCATTTTTCTTACTTTCTTAGCTGTATATACTCTTGTTGCTACCAGCAGAAGAAAAGACCTTTAATGATTCCGTCATTCAAATTTACTCGATCTTTTTATGCCATACGTTTTTTCGGAATAATCGTGTCGCCCTCGAATACTTGAGTTTGCTCGCGACCTACAATTCTTCAAGTTTCAGTAGCTGTCTAAACAACTAAGTAACGTCACCCGGAAACTACTATAAGACTTCATTTTTATCATGTTTTCGTACATTTTCGAATTTTTCAGTTATCTATTATTTTATCACCATAGGTTTTCTCACCTAAGTGATTCCGAAGCCCTTTATAAAGGCTGCAGAAAACTAGTTTCTTTAGTCTTCGATAATCTTCATCGGAAGTTGTATCGAGCTCCACACGGAAAGGTTAGAACCCGAATGGTTCGTGTTCTGCACCAGACTCAGTCATGTGCAAGAAAAAATGCAAGAAAAATTAGTTTACACCAGACTGAGTCGTGTGCGCACCAGAGTCATTCGTGTGTACACACGACTGAGTCGTGTTCTGCACCAGACTCAGTCTGGTCTAAGCTAATTTTTCTTCCATTTTTTCTTGCACACGACTGAGTCTGGTGCAGAACACAAACCAGTCGGGTTATAATCTTTCCGTGCAGGCATTTGGCGATGATCGTGGTTGGGTGATAAGTATCAACATATTCTATCAAAGAGCATCAACGAAATTAATCTCACTAGAGCATTCTGTACCTGGTACCAATGAATTTCGACCGATACAGACATAAGTCTTGTACGAACATGTTTTAAAAATTCCAAAACTGCATTATAGATCAGTGGGCTAATAAAACTTTCAAAAAAGGCAATATTAAGAATGTTCCACGAAAATGCGAGGCATTACAAATCTTGAATACTATTATACCGGGAGTTCGATCAGAAACCGTCGTTGCAGGTAGCAGCCAGAAAAGATAAACTATATTTATCTAATAATAATCTTATTAATTTCTTTTATAACGCATGTTGCATGTTTTAAAATTCATTCTTTTGCTGATATGTACAAGTTTGTCGCCAAATCAACATATGCGTCAACGAAAGGAATATAAAATTTACTTATTTTTAATACGAGTTCCATTCTTATAATTATTAAAGCAGTAGAATAGGTTTTTCGAGGCCGATGTCAGCGAGAATCTAACATCCTTGAAAATTTCTGCATCTAATTTATATCTGACGCTAGAAATAGTGTTGTATATGAACCGCTCCATATACCAACACTAAAAATTTGTAACGTCCACGTTTTCAAATAAATAAAGTTATTAATCCCCGGTTCGAAATTTGCTCGCCGTTTTCCGAGGTCTTAAACGAGGATCGCGTCAAAAATAACAAATCATAAACAAAACACTTCATTTTAATTAATAAATCAAAGGAAAGAAACCCTCTTTATTGGCCTGATCATGTTAATAAACAATATAAGAAAAATAAACCATATAAACAATATAAACGATAAATTAGAGCACTCTTTTCACACATATACAATAATATTCGCGATTCAGAATCAAAAACGCGGTTCAAAATCAATAAACAATATAAACAATGTAAACAATATAAACTAATGCAATAGAACACTCCTTCTATACAGATGCGACGGTATTCGCGGTTCAACATAAAAAAAAACGCGGTCTTCAAGCACACGCTGGTTCTCCAGTAAACTTATGATCACCTACCGTACCTCAGCTGAAGGCCTTGGCACGGGGAGTCGCACTTTCATCAGGTCAGTCCACGATACTTACTTGGGTCTTGGTCAGACTCCAGGTAGAGTATCATCCTCTAGAATTACTTGGTGAAGAGTATTCAGCCAAGTAATTCTCCCGAGAAAGAATTGCTTTTATAAATTTATTTTCAAAACGGTACTTAACATATTTTCAAACCATACTACAAAAGAGAAATCTTCACCTGGTATCGAGGCACGCGCAAGCTCAACAATCGCCGAAAATTTTTAAGTTTTTATTTTCCGCAAAATAAATTAGTAGTCACTCATAGCTATTATTTATTTTAATCGTCATTCTTTCATTATCTATCCATTCCGTCGGCCAAAATACTAAGTATTCATTCTTTAAAATAATTTCTTACAAAATTATTTCTTTTTTATACTAAATCGGCTTGGGACTGAGAATAATATCCCATTCTTTTGAATTCTTTTACAATCATTTTTTTTTACTCGTCAAACTCGCTCGGCTTCAAAATAATTTCTCACACTCTTCAAGTTTCTGCTTTAATCAAACCTTCAGTACCGATAATATAATGATATTATATTATCATCATTGTCGCCGAAAAACTTTCTATTACACATAGTTGAGCACCTGCTCTCACGTGTTCTTGCGATTGGACCACGTCAAGCGCCCGCTAGAGCAACCGTACTCGGGCCCACACAAAGTCATATCCCTGCAAATTCCCGCTAATTCTATACTCAAAAGTACACTTATTACGTTTTTGAGCTCGAAGAGCTCAAAAATATAATGTTCGTATCATTTTGAGCTCTCCAAGCTCAAAAGTCTGATAGAACTTTCATAAAACACTATTTTTTGAATATTTAAACCGCAATAACTTTTGAATAAATGAACCGATTTTTACGTGCTTGGCGGCATTCGACGTAATTTTTAAAGCCTCATATATAACTTTTAAGGTTGAATTGATCGAACTAAGAATTTCGAAGTAATTACTAAAAAACCTTTTTTTAGGTTTTCTTTCGACAGCGAAAACTCACGAACGAATCAACCGATTTTGACCGGGCTGACAGCGATCAACGTGGTTTTTTGAGTTTAAAAGCAGATTAGTTTTTGGAATTTATCGGTGGAGCCGTTTGAAAGTTATTCTAGAAAAACCACATTTGAAAAAATTTTTTTTTCGTGATTTTTTTGAGATTTCTCAAAAATCCACCAGTCCGAATCGGTCCAAATTGTATCCAAAATCTAAGTTCGGTCAAGCCCTTTCGAATGGCACCAATCGCGATTAAATCTGTCAAGTCGTTCAAAAGTTATAAGCGGTTCACATACTTTCACACACACACACACACACAATACAAACACACACAACATACATACAGACATAATGACAACCTCGCGGGGATAGTCAGGGAAGCTTCCTGTGATCTTCAAACGACGAGATCTGATGAAAACTCGATTTTCGAAAAACGGGATAAAACCAATTACTTCTCGATTTTTTTTAATTTTCCTAAAACTTCATACTAGGTCTTGAACGAAGGAAAAAAAAAATGAAAATTGGATTTTTGGCAGAGCTTTTTACAAAAAAATAAAAAATTTCGCGGCCTTTTTTTTTTAAATAGTTGTAATTGAAAAAAAAAATCTTTTGTTCAAGACCTCGCAAATTATATTTCGAAGACCTGAGACATGCAATTTTGAGAGTTTCAAAAAATTGTATTTCTGAAGGTTCTCTCGAAAATAGCTCATGAATGCGATAACTTATCGAATTTTCATTTGATGTAATTTTTTAAGATGAGAGAGTCGTTATTTTTTAAACCTTTTTAAGAATTATATTTTTGATGTATATTATGAATGCTAAACTATGTATTACAAAAATATGTTTTTACATAAACATAATTTAAATCACAAAACACATCATAGAAAAATCAAAACAAAATAAAAAATTACTAATCTTCATTCAATACTTTTAATACATTAAAATATCTTCTAAATCTCCATCAAACTCATGATTTAAGAAAACAAATAAATAACAATTATATAATAACCATTAAATTTTGTCATTAAATCAATGCTCCGATAATAATTCTCAGTTATAACCACAATTATAAAGCTTAATCAATACAATCATTAACAAGAAAAAGATAGAGAAAACATATTCATTCTAATTTAATGTGAAATATGATAAATCACATTATTTGATACGTTCTATAT
>JZSA01001826.1:0-12348 GCA_000956155.1 Cotesia vestalis | reverse complement strand
TTTATAATTTAAACCTTACAATTTACTCTTTATATGGAAGAAAATACTATTTCAAACAGTAGTATTCGCCATATAAATGTCTAAAATTTTTAAGTATAATAATTAAGAATTCAGACTTTAATATTTATCATTTCGTACCTAAAAAATGATGTTATGATATGTAAAAAGTATAGAATAAAGTTAGTAAATTTCTAATACAAGCAACGTCAGTATTTACAAAGTAAAATGGTAAATTTTAAATGCAACGCTAAAAATCAAACTGTAATTATTGACTTGCTTAGACTGGTAAAATGTATATTTTAAAAGTATATTTTTTACTGTTTGAAATATTAAATTCTCCCAGAGTGAGACCCCCTTCTTTTTCATCTGAGTTCCCCTTCTCTTCATAATATATACTATATATTGAAATGGCAATTTTTACTGTTTGAAACTGTAATTTTTAAAGATAAAAGAGTCGTTATTTACTATAGTGACTACTACTAATTACTTATTTTGGATATTAAATTATAAATTGTGGCTTTTATACTTTCTACATTAAGTTCTGTAATATTTACATTTTTGCCACCCCGATGTCTGCTTTACTGTTTGAAACTATAAAAACTAACCGGAATCCGAGTGAATATTACAGTTTACTTTTTTCCTGGTACATTTTGGCACACCCTAATATATATATATATATATGTACTAACTGAGCGACTCGTGATGCGGATAAATACCGTCTAGACATTAGAAGAAAATGCGTGATTAGGAAAACTAAAGTGTGGAACCGGAAAATCGGTGAGAAAATGAGTCACTACATTTTTAGGTAGATTACTTCAAAAATCTATCTATTGTAGCATAATATGTTTAATTTTATCGAGTAATGTCGAAAAATGGCATTGGCTCAAAAGTTTATGTATGTATTTGTGTATGTTTATTAGGGTACTTTTTTTTCGGTCTCATCGTGAAATTTTGTTGCAAGTACCCAAAAAAAAAAAATTCCCGGAAATTTTGGGCCTTTAATATTGATATTAAGTCCTCGACCAAGGCGTGTAAAGATTTCTCATTAAAAAAAAAAAAAAAAAAAAAAAAAAAAAAAAAAAAAAAAAAAAAAAAAAAAAATCAATTGGTCAATTAGTTTAGAAATCACAGCGTTCTCAAATTTGACAACTTCATACTTTCACTACTTCTCCTTCAAATAACTTTTGAACGCGTCTCAATATTCAATTTGCGTAAAATACATCTGAAAGCTAGGAAATTAAGCTTTAATTTACATGTTTTTCAAAATCAAAAAACATCCATCTTAGAATCATTCTTAAGAAATTTTACTTTTACAGTTGTTTTGTCCACAGAAATCAAATAAAATGAAATCTTCTTTCATTTCGAATGCCAAATAGCTGTTGTTTTTTTATTTCATATAGAAAGTATAAGAAATATAAAGATTGTTGATGTGTCATCGAAGTATCGTTAAGAGTGAAAAGGAACAATTGCGATGTGTTTTTATGCTCTATAAATCGTTATGTTAATATTTCTTAAATGTCAAAAACCGCACTTAGCGTAATTAAAACCAGACAAAAGAAATTATCAGAAGTTATATCTTATAGTTACTTAGTTGAAATACATTATTTATATACTTACTTTGTAGGAAGCACTCTTGAGATTAACTTTTTTTCCTTTGTTAGTTAATGTACATTTGAACCGAATAAAGAAATTACAAGAACACATTTCGTTAACGCTGTTCGATTCCATTAATAAATATTCTTTGATTTCTTCATGGTCACAAGGATGACTGTAATCGTAAACACTTTGACCAATCATATCCAGCTGAGAAATCCCTAGATAATCACTAACATTTTCAGAAAGATAAACCATATCTCCATTACTGGCAATTACTAACATGAATCCATCCAAAGCCTGAGGAAAATATTCATCTGTTTCGATTGTCGATTCAATTTTTGTAAATGGTTTCTTTAAAGCATTGGCAACACTACGAATTTTTAAGTAGGCTATTGCAAGTCTCATCACGCTTGCTTTGTCTAAATGTATTACTTCATCAGGAGAAATAGGTAGTGCTGCTGCCATATTTAGAAAAATATCTGTCTCACGACTTCTTCGACATCTCGCTGCATCTCGTGATTTTTCTTTTCTTTTATCATTGCTCCTATAATTGAAAAAAACTATGTGTAACCTTTCGTCACACGCGCTAAAAATTGTGACGTCATAACACGAGTCGCGAGAAATCACCGCCATGCTTTGTAGCTTGAAAGGGTTGCCGAATTCTTTTTAAGCGTACAAAATCTTACTTTTAAGATCTTAAATTAATTACAAAAAACATATTAATTACTCTAATTTTATTAAATACTTGAAGAATTTTTGAGTCTCATCAAACTTGTTATTGGATCGTTCCATGTCAAATCGACCAAATAGTTGGAACCGACTCCTTCCGATTTAGATGAGATTTGGTCACAAGTTGGCTTTTATCATAAAACAAAGTTGTGCCAGAGGAAAAAATTAAAAAAATTTTTTTCGAAAAGTTACGCAAAATTCAAAATTTCACCATTTTCAGGTTTTTCAAATTTATTTTTGTAATATCTCGAAAACTATTACAGTTACAGACATGGGCCAAAGTTCATTTTAAAGGGGATATCTAGGACTATAAAAAAAAATTTTTGTTGGGTAAAATTTTTGAAAAATCAAAAAGGGGGAAAATTTTGAAATTTAAAAAATCGTAAAAATGAAAGCCCGCTACGAAACTTTTGGTTTATTTTTTTACAGAGTACATCTTACTAATCTTAAATATCTTGAAATTTTCAAGAGGGTTTTTTTTTTTTTTTTTTTAAGATATAAATTATTCAATTTGGAAAAAAAAATTTTTTTTTTTAAACTTTGGATGATATTAAGTTAAATAATTATTTAATTTTGCTATTCTCAGTAATAAAAAATAAAATTAACGATATGATAATGAAGAAATAATTACAAGATTGAAATTGTTTTTTCATTGTTCGTAGTAAATTTCAAAAATAAATCAGTAGAGAAGTAGCACACTCTGCTATCTATGTATATACTCTTAAAGTTTTTTCTACTTTATAATTACCATGAAAGATTTCACTAGCGGCCTCTCTTCCCCATGAAAAGATACTTCTAAAGATCAGCGAATTTATTGTTTACTACAATAAAAAGTGACAATGATTTTCAAGTACTGCTGTGAATAATATTGTTTGTCTTACAACGTTTAAAATTTTTTTCTTGTTACAAAGTCAATCATGGAAAAAAATAAGTGTTCAATTGGTTTAGTTGCGTTTCAGCAAAAATACCCATTTGATAAAGGAGGTTTTTCGAAATATGCGAGTTTAAGATCACCTGAATGTGTTCTTGCCGGTGCATCTGGTACTCACGTAGTATGCGTTTGCCTTATTCAAGAAAATTTTAAACTTTTATTTGATGGTGCAAAACTTGGAAAATTGAAGCTCGAAAATGAAAGCCAACCGTTATGTTCATATCGGGATTGCATTAAAATGTTTATCTGTCAACCACCAACAAATGACTGCTACTTTGGCAAATGTAACAAATGTCCTGGCTCAACAAAATTGAGGAATACAGTAGAAAAGCTTCTCAGTGAGAATTTTTTAGATGAAACTACATGTAAACAATGGACTCAAGTAGATTAGTGTTCTTTAGAGACAATTATTAAATCAAGTGACGATTTTGTAGATGTTTTAATACTTTAAAGGTGCTTTTTCATACTGACGCTCAACGCTGGCTTCGAGCGTCAAATGAGGTCACGTGGTATAATTTCGCCTGAAACGCCATCTTAAATTAATACAGCGTCAAAGCTAAACATTGTTTAGCTTTCTGAAATTTTTAAATTTTATTGTTTTTTTTTTTTTTTTTTTTTTTTTTTTTTTCAGCGTTTTGAAGCTTGACGCTCCAATATTTGATGCTGTAGCGGGCTTTGATTTTTACGATTTTTTAAATTTCAAAATTTTCCCCCTTTTTGATTTTTCAAAAATTTTACCCAACAAAAATTTTTTTTTCATAGTCCTAAGTATCCCCTTTAAAATGAATTTTGGCCCATGTCTGTAACTATAATAGTTTTAGAGATATTACAAAAATAAATTTAAAAAACCTGAAAATGGTAAAATTTTAAATTTGGCATCACTTTTCGAAAAAAATTTTTTTAATTTTTTTCTTTGACACAACTTTGTTTTATGATAAAAGCAAACCTGTGACTCAATTTCATCCTAATCGGAAGGGGTCAATTGCAACTATTGGTCGATTTGACATAGAATGACCCATTAACAAATAACAAAAGTATTCAAATGTTTCCGAAAAATCTTATAACTTTGCAAGTGAAATTCATATAATAAAAATACACGCGCAGAATAAATTGAAAATTCAGGGCTGATAATATTTTTAAATTAATAATAAATTCTTAATTAATTAGCACGAATTATTTTGATAATTTTTATAATGTTTCAAATAAAAGTCAACATGCGGAGATTTCCTTAGTAGCGAGAGTAACGAAAGGTTAAGTAACATGTATTCAGAATTTTATATTTCATTCAATATTGAATCGCTTTTATCATCTGCTGAAAAATATCCTCAACGTGGGATACGACATTTTAGAACATGGATATCTATATGAATTTTAACTTATCTTTGGAACTTTACGTACTTAGAAAAATAAGTTCAAATAACATAATTAACATTATAAATAAAATTAATTGACTACTAATCAACTAAAATACTGATGTTCACTAGTAGCAGAAATTAGATTTAGAAAAAAATTCTCAAGTGTTATGTGATTTTTGAAGGGTTGTAACTTGAATGAAAACAGTCGTATTAAAGAGAACAGAGAAGAAATTGAAATTTCAACTTCGTAGTTTTAAAAATTTTAGTTCCTAAGTTTATAGTTCGTTCATTCAAAGCTCCAAAGATCTTAATGTATGTTTCAAAATAATTTAATCTCTTTCGATTTGAACTATTTTTGGGTTTCACAAGATGATTTCCTGAGTTATCTCTCTGAGCTAAGCCAAAAAGTAAGACTTTAGATAATAGTTTATCACTGTATTAATAGTAGCCATACAGAAAATCATCGTAACACTTAAAAGTTGCTAAAGTTTATGCATGTACACATAACATATGGTAATGTGATACCCAAAAAATCAGAGTCAATAATATGATTGAGCTAAAAACATGTTGCGCACTCTTTTTTACGCAGTTTTTCAATACAAAAAATTTACAAAAAAAAAAAAAAAAAATAACTTACTAAAAACTATTCGACATCAATTTTTTGAATTAATTAACCGATTCTAATCTTGATTGCAATATTTAATGCAAGTTTTTGAGTAGCAATAATTCTACAACGCTTCTTGAGTATACAGAAATAGAGATTCGAAAGTTATTATGAAAACTTTTTTTTTTTAATCTTCTCACCAATATCTCTTGAACTATAATTTTTGAATTTTCTAAAAATCGATTCCACAGATTCGATTCAATTTTTCTAATCTACTGAACACTTGATTTCTCCAAATCGGATTGAAGCGGCAAGTTAGATATACGTAGATGTAAAAAATTTATATTCAGGCACGTAAAACGTGTTTAAGTATAACTTGTTGACTTTCACCTATCGATGATATGTACATTTGTACATCATTTTTAAATCTTTTCAATCAATATTGTTCAACAGGGGTTCTTTTTTTAATAACATATTTATGATGAGACTGAATATAAATATTTATTCCAATTTTAACCGAAAATATAGGCTAAAAGTTTTTTTTTCTTTTTGGTGCATTTAAATTAAGGCATATAAATACCAATGTAATTTTTCATGAATATTTTGAAATGCAAATTAAAGTAAAATATCCAATACTTAACAAATCTACAACAGATTTTTAAAATTAATATTAATACAAAATCGGGATACTTGTTCTAAGTAATACCGATATTTTAACATTATTTGTTGAGTTAGTAACTACTTTTTAAAAGTTTTAAAAATTTTGAATCGATATAATTATATTTTGGTTAATTTAAAAATTGGTATTTTAAGAATAGCCAATCGATGCTACTTTTACCATAAAAATGATACTAAACTTTCAAACAGTATAAAAAAAAACGGTATGTAATCATTTTCAGTAATAAAAATGGTACCAATAAATGAAATAGCATTTTTTAACCATTTTATATTTTTTACAAAGCTAAAAAATATGATTTTAATATTAATTGAATATTATGTATTATACAATATATCCTCGTATGCTTTATCAGTCAAATTCTTAAACCTAAAAAAAAAAATAATTTGTAGGAAATTCTAATTCAAAGTGATAAAAAAAGACAAATAATTATAAAAGTCTGTAATGCTATAGATCATTGAAGAAAATTTATTGTTAAACAAGAAACTGTTAAAATTTAAATGTTATAACTGATTTGTGACTTACAAATGATAATTATAATAGCAGCAAAGAAATGAAAATAAAAACTAATGATATATTTTTTATATCTTATAAATATTATTCACCTTAAATTATTTATAATAATCTTGTGATATATCAATAAAAGACATATTTATTAGCTTTATGCTATGCTATCTGAAATGCTAGTTCAACTACTATTTCCAGGTTGTTCAACTAATACTGAGGCACTTTAGAATTGTTTGTTTGTTCAACTACTACTGCTTTTATACAATAAGAGACAATAATTTATGCCTGCTCGTGTTGCTTTGGTATCGATGAAAGTTTGTATTTATGAAAATTTGTCCAAATAAATATGAAAGTTTGTAAAATTGCTGATGAATATAAATGAATAAAAGCACAGAAAAATTTACGTATAATTGTATATAAATACAAATGATTCTATGTAAACTAGATCATCTGTTCAATTTTACAGTTGTTCAAATGACCAACTGAACAAATAAAATTCCCTATTTTTAAAAATACGTACAACTAATAATATGTTTATTTGATTTTAATTCCAAAAGTATAAATTGTAAAATGAATATAACTATAAATGAAAATTTATAAATTTATTAGTTAATAAAAAATATTATTTGAATAAATGATTAATAATACAAGTGTATAAAAAAATAAATTTTAAATTATAATTATTTGAACAAAAGAAATTGCGGATAAATAATGGTAATGAATAAATGTAGAAATGATTTTATGAATAAATGACATTATGATCATTAGTATTTTTAAGGTTGTGTATAAATAAACATTTGTAAACATGATGATCGGTACAAATGAAAGTTGTCCGAATGGATATTTGAATAAATGAAATTCTATCCAAATAAATCAATAAAAATGAATATCTGCATTAAAGTTAATCAGTAAAAATGAATACTTGCCCAGAAGTTAAACTGTCAAAATGAATATCGGTTAAAAGAAAGATTTCCACGAAATGTCTTATAATTTTATAAGCATGTTGCAATCTATTAAGAACGAACTTTATAATATTTCACCCTCAAAGGGTTGTATGTGGATGTTAAAAATTAAGAAACCGGTTGACCCTAAAGGCCATCCCTGCAACTTCCCGCTCAAAAGTCTGATAGACGTTTAATAAAACACTTTTTTTTTTGGCTCGATCGATTTAGACTTGAAGATTCTTTGGAAAATCTTTAAAAAGTGCGTCGAATGCCGCCAACCGCGTAACAATCGCTTCATTCATTCAAAAGTTATTGCAGTTTGAAAATTCAAAAAATGGTGTTTTCATAGAAATTCTGAAACACACACAGACATAATGACAACACGGCAGGAATAGTCAGGGAAGCTTCCTAGGACCTCAAATCGTCGAGATCTGATGAAAACTCGATTTTCGAAAAACGGGATAAAACCAATGACTTTCTAATTTTTGAAAATTTTCAATTTTCTTAGCAGGAAGTTAAAAATTAATTTGAATCAAGTAAATAATTTTAAACAACTTCATCTTCTTGATTCAAGAAGAAAAATTCTTAAACTAAAAATTTTTCTTGGTTTTGGTAAATTAACTTGATTCAATAATTTTTCGTCTTGTTTTAAGACAATGAAACTCTTTCAAATTATTTTCTTGGTTCAAGAAATTTTTTCTTGATTTCAAATTAATTTTTTTTTAGTGTAAGATCTCTATTTTTATGATTTTTCCTAATGTATTGTAACGCCATAATTATACGTTTTGATTGTCTCTGGTGAACTTTTCAATTGAAAAATTAATAATCTTCAAACAATAGGAAGTTATTAATAAGTAGTTATTGATTTCAGTTCGATTTTGAGAATATGACTTTTGATCAGATTTCTACGTTTCAAAGTTCTAGGAAGCCGTCTCGACCATTTCCGGATGGACTTTGTCGTGTGTGTGTGTGTGTGTGTGTGTGGAAATTATATACATTTTCATGCTTGTGATATAATTGATCAACTACATTACGAATTAATTGGCTTTACATATACTTCATATCAATTTTATGTTGGTATCTCCACGTTTTAAAGTCCTAGGAAGCCGTTCTAACTTCTTAGTGGGCACGTGCGCGCGTTTGTGTGTGTGTGTAAATAAAATTTTGTCGGACGAAAATACCTTCAGGACGATTCAACTGATCAAGATGAGTAACGTAGCGTTTGAAAGGGTTAATTGAGAATTAGATCTGATAAGATTTTGAAGTAGATCGGTCAAGCGGTTTCAAAGATATTCAAAAAAATAAAAACAAATCAAATAAACTTTCTTTCAATTTTTTTTTTTTTAGATATTTTCAAAATTCCTCAACGAATCGAACCAAAAATACTTTTTTTGCTTAAAACTGAGCCGTAAACTTCCAAGAAAATTAAAATCGAATGACGCGTTTAAGAGACGTTTATTAATTTGAAACAATTCCTTTTCGAGCTCAAAAATCAACTAGTTGGAAAATTTTCGAGCGATTTAAGATTGAAAAGAGCGGGAAGTTTCAGGGATGCCCTCCACTATTAACCCTTTTTCTGATGTTGATTTTTTGTACGTTTTAATCTCTACCAAATGGAAATTTTTTTTTGTTTGAAGAATTAAAATAAGAATTTTTTTGTTACGTGCTTTGATAACAATAATTCATGTATCAGCGATTATGTTCTGAAGCTTGCTAAGTTTAAAAAAAATAAATCGTTTTAGTATTGATTTATGGAATCATGTATTATCCGAATTTATTTACAATTTTATTTTGTAAGTTCAGTGATATATTATTAGTTTACATTTAATATTAATGAGTTACTTAATAGGAAATTTGTTTTTCGTAAGACATTAAAAATAATGGTAACATGAATCTTCGTTTTTTGACTATAGCAGAAACATATTGAATGAATATCAATAGAAAAATTCTATGTGTCTAATTAATAGTGTCACAATACTGATCATAACCTACCTTCTTTTTTCTTTGGATTTTTTTTTCGATTCCATTATTTAAAATTATTAGAGCACAGTAGAAGTGAAGTTAAAATATTAATATATATTTTAAGTTCAAAATTTTTGTTGTTGTGGAAAGAAAAAAAAATTATTTAAAAAAAAAAATGTTATGAAAATTAACCAAATTTCTTGATTTCTTTTCAGTATTCAATATAAATACATTAACTACATTAACAGAATTGCACAAATAATTATCACACTGTAACATGTACATATACACATATATATATTCATTACACTTAGTAACGAATAACATTTAGAATATTCGGTAAACAGTTTATTCTAACACACAATTTTTTTAACCATTTTCTTTTAACGAATAAATCTATTGAATTCCATTTTTATGATCATCTTTAATTTTCTAACTAATTAGTAATCTAGGGAATGTTACTAGAGAATAATATTTTTTATATTTTAGTTTTTTTGCTGTGATGCCTCTAAAAGCATCCAGCAGGTGACACTACCTAGCAGCAAAGCGCGAATTTAAGTATAATTTAAATTATTTTGAATATTTCATTGATTCATAATTGAAATAGTTGAAACTGTACCAATTAGAAAGTTTAATGTTGTAAATCTTATGTTGTAAAATGTTTATTAGGGTAAGTGTGGGTATTACCGCGGCTTGATGTGTACGTCTAACTTTAAAATCATATTTCAAAGATTCACTATAAAATATCGTCTTAATTTTTTTTTCTTATCGATAATCAACTTATTTTAAACTTTGAAAAAAATTAAGAGTATGATTTAATGTTGAATTTATTAAATAATCAACATTTGAAAAAAAATAGCTATTCTTTCAGACACAGTTGGGTGACGCTTTAAAAAACTATCATACCAACCTCTTCCTGGTCGATTAGTATTGAAAGGAGTTTTTCGCTTATCGTGATCACATATTAGTTTTACACTTTCAATTAACTGATGTTTTGTAACTGAAAATCCTCGGCTAGTACACAAAAAAATCCAAGCAACAAGTTCACATTCTTCTTTAGCACTAAGTACTGTTGATGGTCCTGGTGGTTTGTCTGCATATTTACCAATTTTTCTATCTCTTATCGTTGATTCGGGTATTTGATATTTCCTTGATAGGTCTGCAATACTTTTTCCTTCTTGCGCTTCTTTCACTGCCAATAGTAAATTTTCATGTTTGTAATTACACTTTTTTTTTTTAAAGCTTACATTTTTAACTTGCTTATTTTTATTTTTAGAACTTTTGTTAGTTTTTGCCATTGTATCTGTTTACTATAAGATCAACAACACAATATATTGTAATTTTAAGGTTATAACTAAGTACATTTCAACCGCGGCAGTTGTCGCATCCGTCTGATATTACAGATGTTTCTATTACCGTGGTAAAGTACAAAAACCGCGGTAATACTGACATGCTTCAAAAGTTCGTGACAATTACCGCGGCAGTAAATTAAAAGTGAGAATCAATTAAAATTCAATATTTGCTAGATTTTTTGAGCATTAAAAAGTATAATCTTACTCTGAGATATAATAAATATAGATATCAAAGCATTATTTCACAGAAAAACACATTTTATTCGAACCTACAAATGCACACTAACTGCAAAAAAACGATGACATTTTCTTTTCAAACGATCAATCAATTTTTTATCATTTATAACAAACTAAATAATTAAATTTCATACCGGGTCGTTTGTTAATTACATTTTAGAAATAATATATTTATTGCTGAATTTTTTTGAAATTACAAACAATTGTGTTTAATTAGTTTGTAAAGTAATGAAAAAAATCCGCGGTAATACTCGCACCCGCGGTAATACCCACACTTACCCTATATCGAGTATATTTTTGTTTTAAATAAATACATTTCGTGATCGAGTACAAATGGACATTGTAATCAAGTTCCGAGAAATCCTAGGTACTTGAGATTCTGAGGAAAAGTCATAAAAGTCACGTGTGAGAAAATAGTATATTACACACCTAGGGAAGTAAAGTAAGAAATGTCTCAGATCACATGTAATTGTTGGCCGAGGCGAAGCCGAGGTCAACAAACATGTGATCTGAGGCTTTCTTACTTTACTTCCTGAGGAGTGTATGCTATTTTTCTCCTTGACGGAGGCGGAAAGCGGCATTTTCGTTTAGCGCAGCAGTAGGAAAATTGACGCTTTCCGCCCGGAGGTGAGAAAATTCTATGATCCCTTGTTTCAACGGAAACAAGTTTCTATTAAAGCAAGTTTAACAAAAATATGTTATTTAACGATTTTATCTTTAGTTACATATTGGTTACGTTATTATTTAGGCGTTGAAACAAGGGACCATAACATTTTTCTCACACGTGTCTTTTATGACTTTTCCTTAGAATCTCAAGTACCTAAGGTTTCTCGGAATTTAACTACAATGTTCCTTTGTACTCGATATCGAGTAGTATTATACAATAACTTACATTTATTTGAAACAAAATATACTCTATATAATAAATATTCTACAATATAGAACTTAAACTTTCTAATTTTAACATTTTTCACTATTTAAATCATAAATTAATGAAATAATTTAAATTACATTTAAATTTGCACTTCGCTGGCTGGTAGCGTTACCTGCTGGATGCATCTAGAGACATTACCACAGCACCAAGGTGAACGTTGAAAATGAAGAAAATGACATAACGTCTGGCAGAGAACACGTAAGCGCTGTGATGCCAGGCATTACTCTGCAGGTGACACCACCTGTTAGCTTAGCGCGAATTTAAATGCTCAAATGATATATATTCAAATTCAATCTCAATTCGAAAATTAAATATAAATCTCTACTAAAAAAAAAAACATAAATAAATCTTAAGCTGTTTACTTAGTCCTCGTCTGTGAGGCAGAAAATTCGTTGTAATTTGTCGCTCACAAAAAAAAAAAGGGAAAGTAAAATTTAGAGTAAATACAAAGGAGTATTGTCGTTTGGTCCTGGAAACCATAAAAGAGTTTCGAGAAATCCCAGAGCCATGTGTTGGCCACA
>JZSA01001822.1:0-28598 GCA_000956155.1 Cotesia vestalis | reverse complement strand
TCTTAATCCCTGACTTTTTAGGTGGTTATCAATTTTGAGTGGGTTATAACATCTATCAAATCGAAGTTTCGACTCCATAATACAATATTTATTATAAAATGATGAAGTAATAGACACAAAACAGGTTGAAATAGATTTCTAACAATAAATAGTACAACACAAGTAATGTAGGTTAGAGTAAACGGATAAATAATCGATACAGCTGTCGGTACTGTCGGAATTAGAAAGAAGCGAGCAGCACCATCGTGTAAGAAAATTACGATCCTATTTCAAAAGTTATTAATAATTAATTTATACTATTACTAAAATAAATTAGATAATTAATTAGAAAAAAAAAATATCTTTTAGAAATTAAATTATAACTTATATAAATTATGTTTTTAAAGATAGATAGATTTAACGACTAATTAATTACTTCAAAAATCGTTCAATTGCGTAGGATTGTAAAAAAATATTCCGGAACGATATAAGAAATGATATTTAACGACGAAAATAACGATCAATAACTATTGATGAGAAAAAAAATTTTTTTAACTTTCAAAAATCAAAAAAAAATAGTAGCCATGGAGGTCGATCCCACGACCGGATCCACCTGAAAAGTTGTAGAATGAATAGTAGTTTGTGGTCACAAATTTTCTTGCATGAGTCCTAGGATGGACGAAATCAGTAAATTAATTTCGAAGCATTAGTTTTTTAAAATTATCAAAATAGGGAAAATCACTTTTTTTCTGGCTTCATTGGTGAATAACTTTTGATTGAAAATAGATGGCTAATTTTCGAAGAATTCATGTGAAAGTTCATGAAATTGCCTTTGATTCGATGCACATAACGTTGACTTTTTTTTTATTTTTTCTTTAGAAATCTTACTATTGCGTTAGTCCTCACGGTGAAATTTTCATCTGATTTTGCTATCATATGTTATAATTCAGATAGTAAATATATCAAAAAAACTTGCAGAACTTCTTTATTGTAATTAATGTTATATTATAAATTTATAAATATATAATATATTTATTACACATTACATATTTTTTAAAAGAATAATTCTTTACATAAACATTTGTTATTCAACAAATTAAACTTAAAGATTTTTCATGATTATGAAGCTTAAAAACTGCGTCGAATGCTGCTAACCGCGTGAAAATCGGTTTATTCATTCAAAAGTTATTGGGGTTTGAAAATTAAAAAAATAGTGATTTATGAAACTCCTATAGAACTTTTGAGCTTGGAGAACTCAAAACTACACGAAAATTAGATTTTTGAGCTCAAAGAGCTGAAAAACATTATAAGTGCATTTTAAAAGAATAATTCTTTACATAAACATTTGTTATTCAACAAATTAAATAACAGAAATAAAGGAAATCTCACATCACATAAAATCTACCTTCCATTTCGGGTGAGGCCGAATGGCATTTTTTTTTTTTAATTACTTTTAAACGGCTCTATCGATCAACTCTAAAAACTTATCAGCTTTTATAACCTTGAAAAACCACGTCAATCGCCTCTAATCTGGTCGAAATCGGTTAATTCATTCGAGAGACATTGTGAACGACAAAAAACCCAAAAAAGTGTTTTTTCGAAATTACTTCGAAATTCCTAGGTCGATCTATTCAAACTTAAAGATTTTTCATGATTATGAAGCTTAAAAACTGCGTCGAATGCCGCCAACCACGTGAAAATCGATTCATTCATTCAAAAGTTATTGGGGTTTGAAAATTCAAACAATAGTGTTTTATTAAACTTCAATTAGACTTAAAATTGAAGCTTATTTAAAGAGCTTTCAGATTCAATTATCAGAAATCCGGTAATAAAACGCCTTCAAAAGTTATTCAAGGAAGAAAGCGAAAAAATATGAATTTTTAGAAAGCATGTTGAGTTTGCAAAGAATTGGGCATTAATTGAAAACGCTATCGCCAGAACCAGCCGAGTTCTATCGTATATATTAGGGCTTTTCAAAAAAAAAAAAAATTTTTTTCTTGATCGCCGCCAAGCCGGTCAAAATCGGTTGATTCGTTCGAGACATATTGTTGTCAAAAAAAAACCGAAAAAAGTGTTTTTTCAGAATTCCTTCAAAAGTTCTAGCTCAATCAATTCAAACTTAAAGATCCTCTGGTAAATTTTATGAAGTCTACCATAAAATAAATGAATATTTTCGTAATTTTTATTTCAAAAACATTAATAAATAAAAGGGCGGTGATATATCCCTTGATTACAGTGAATTAACGGTAATTTTTCAAGAAAATTTCTTTTCGTGTATGAAGTCTTTTCAAAATAGGTAGGATTCAAATTGTTCAGGAAAATTAAAAAAAATTACAAATTTCCTATTTTCGATCTTTCTTTTTCATTAGGGATATATAGAAAGTAAACGTCAACTATTGATTTCATTAAAATATATATTTTTAACCTCATCAGAAGATATACTATTATGATGTGATGATAAACGATGTATTATTTCACTATTGACAATTCTAACAGCTACTATATAACCATTAGTAAAGATGTTAATTAAATACTTGAAGATTACCACTAAGTAAAAACTATAATTTCTGATTCGAATTTAGCTTAATCTGGAATTTTTTTAATTTTCTTTAATTCTCTAAGGGTAGATATTTTTTTTTATTTATCTTTTTTTCTCTATTTTACTACACTTATATCTACTACATACCCCATCCAGTTGAGTCCGCTGCCTATAATTCTTTCAGTTAGAATACCAATCAAGGACATTTCGTACGAATGATCGATGACTCTATTGTAGTATTAGCAGGAACTCATGTAGACTTCCCCTACGTTTCGTGATTGTATAGGTGCCTGTCATAGAACTGAAATCGAGAAAAAGCGTAATAGAAAAAAAAGCAACAATTACTTTTGATATCGATTTCAACATTATTAATACTATGTATTATTAATACTTCCAAAAAATGATCAATCAGTGACATGACATTGCTTGACGAAAATAGCTTGATTCGTAGTCAAAAATTAACATATTTATCTTATTTACTGTTTTCTCATCTCATGAGAAGAAACTTAGAAAAATTAATTTATAAATAGATAACCTTTTGAAGAATAAATTATTGACATCGTTTTTTTCTCTAAAATTCATATTAATAATGAGAATAGCTTAGTAAAAGTCTGCATACTTTCCTGATGAAATTTTTTATATATAATCTAACGTAATCATGTATAACCCCTTAAAACGGTATATAATAATACATATAACCAGGCAAGATTATATATAGGTTTATATATAAATGTATATAATTGTTTATGGTAATATATAATGCAATACATAATCAATACACCCTGTTTAAAAAAGAGAATTAAAAAGGATTAAAGAACCACTTATTCTTAATTTTGTTTAATACTCTTCAATACTCTCAATTCTCCGGAGAATTGAGGTCGAACTCTAAATGAATTCTTTTTAATTCTCATTCATCCAACGAAATAATTATTATCATTTTAGGATTAAAAAGGATAAAAAAGGATTCAATATTTCTAATTCTAACTTATCCTTTCTTATTCTAAAAAAATGTAGCAATTTTGGTTCTCGTAAAGAATTCGAAAAAATAGAAAAGAATTAAAAAAAGTTTAATACTAATTAATTCTTTTTAATTCTTAAACAATATTTTAATTTCGTTCTCGAGGAGAATTCGAAAGAATAAAAAAGAATTCAAAAAAGTTTAATACTAACTAATTCTTTTCAATACCTAAATAATCTTGCGGAGAATTGAAAAAAATAAAGAAGAATTAAAAAAAGTCTTATACTAACTAATTCTTTTGAATTCTTAAACAATATTGTAATTTTAATCTTGCGGAGAATTCGAAAGAAAAAAAAGAATTCAAAAAAGTATAATACTAACTAATGCATTTCAATTCTGAAACAATATTTTAATTTCGTTCCTGGGGAGAATTCAAAAGAATAAAGTAGAATTCAAAAAAGTTTAATACTAACCAATTCATTTTAATTCTTAAACAATATTTTAATTTCGTTCCTAGGGAGAATCCAAAAGTATAAAGAAGAATTCAAAAGAATAAAGTAGAATTGATAAAAAGTTTATTACTAACTTGCTCTTTTTAATTCTTAAACCGCATTCTAATTTCGTTCTACCGGAGAATTCAGAAGAATAAAGGAGAACCCTGATTAAAAAAAAGAATTTGATAAAATGCTATCATGAATGCTATCCAATCCTGAAAATATGATTCAAAAGGATTCAACATGATTCAAATTTTTTAATTCTGTTAAATACTATTTAATTCTATATAAAAATATGATTTAACAGGACTTGAAATGATTTAAACTGTTAAACACTATCAAATGCTTGTAAATCCTAAAAATATAATTAATTAGGATTTAAGATGATTGAAAATTTTGAATACTACCGAATACTTTTAAATTCTAAAAATATGATTCACTAGCTGTTACCCGCCCGTTTCGCTGGGCATTTTATAGAATTGTATTTTTAGGTCTAAACTTGAAATTTAATATGAGTATTGTTTTGACTTTCACAAATTCCAAATTTCATCAAATTAGCATATACTTTTTATCCATGTAATTATTCCAGCTAATATTCATTGTAACTTACAATGTGCAATCATTATAATATATATATATATATATATATATATATATATATATATATATATATATATATATATATATATATATATATATATATATATATATATATATAGTATTTTTGGAACTTACTTGACTAATTATGACATATGATAGCAAAATCAGGTAAAAATTCCACCATGAGAACTAATGCAATAGTTATATTTCTAAAGAAATATACAAAAAAAAACACATTGAAAAAAAATTTGTTTCTCAGTTTTATTGAGATTTCTCAAAATCTATCGATACGAATCGGTTAAAATTCAGAGGAAATCTAAGTTTGAGAGAAATCTTTGGAACGCCGTTCGGTAGATTCCGACACACACACACACACACACACACACACACGCGCGCGCGCGCGCGCGCTTTTTTAATCGTGTGATTGAGGAAAACAACTAACAGAACTATTATTTAAGAAGGCAAAGAAAAGAATTATGACAGGTAATTTTATATCAAAATTGGATCATATAAATGATTCTACGTTAGACATATACTCGATATACATAACACTATAAATCCCATTAGTACCAAGTAGTGCTAGGCTCTACACGTTTCTCGGCATAATTATAAGCTGTCATGTGAACTTTATAATAATAGTGTCAAAATTATCGACCCCGTTATGGAAATGTGTATTTCTGGGCAGAAAAAAGTGCCATTCGGCAGTCGAGATGGAAGTAGATTTTTTATCTGAATAAAATTTATAAATCTAAAAATCTATAAATATCATTATAATGCTCAAATTGAAGCTTATTCAAATAGCTTTCAGTATCGATTTACAGAAATTCGATAAGTTTTCGCATTTAAACGTTATGAAAGAAAGAATGCAAAAAATATGTATTTTAACGATTTTGAAAATTTTCAAATGCTGTCATTTCTAAATTACTTAATCCATTAAGCCGATTTTTTAATTGACTTCCTTATTCGTCTGTAAAATAAGTTTGTTGAGCTTGGTAAACATTCGTATTGAATTGTAGAACCCCGGGTAAAAAAATTTATGTACAATTGAATATAATTATATATGATTATATATGATCATATAAAAAAATGGCTTTATATCATTATCTATAACTATACTTCTACTAATCAAAAATGCGTCATTTTTTGTTATTTCAAATTAGAGGGAGAGATCAATCGACACGCACCAGGCAGGTCCATTTTTTTTGGAGAAGAGAACTTCAGCGCCATTTTTATAATTAAAAATAGTATATTACACACCTAAGGAAGTAAAGTAAGAAACGTCTCAGATCTCATGCAATTGTCGGCCGAGGCGAAGCCGAGGTCAACAAACATGTGATTTGAGGCTTTCTTATTTATTTCCCGAGGAGTGTATAGAGTAGGACGTGGAGGAATGCTTACCGTAAGATGGACAGTGTGGAAGCTTCCCTGACTATTCCTGAGAGGGTGTCACTGTGTCTGTGTGTGTGTGTGTGTGTGTGTGTGTGTGTGTGTGTGTGTGTGTGTGTGTGTGTGTGTGTGTGTGTGTGTGTGTGTGTGTGTGTGTGTGTGTGTGTGTGTGTGTGTGTGTGTGTGTGTGTGTGTGTGTGTGTGTGTGTGTGTGTGTGTGTGTGTGTGTGTGTGTGTGTGTGTGTGTGTGTGTGTGTGTGTGTGTGTGTGTGTGTGTGTGTGTGTGTGTGTGTGTGTGTGTGTGTGTGTGTGTGTGTGTGTGTGTGTGTGTGTGTGTGTGTGTGTGTGTGTGTGTGTGTGTGTGTGTGTGTGTGTGTGTGTGTGTGTGTGTGTGTGTGTGTGTGTGTGTGTGTGTGTGTGTGTGTGTGTGTGTGTGTGTGTGTGTGTGTGTGTGTGTGTGTGTGTGTGTGTGTGTGTGTGTGTGTGTGTGTGTGTGTGTGTGTGTGTGTGTGTGTGTGTGTGTGTGTGTGTGTGTGTGTGTGTGTGTGTGTGTGTGTGTGTGTGTGTGTGTGTGTGTGTGTGTGTGTGTGTGTGTGTGTGTGTGTGTGTGTGTGTGTGTGTGTGTGTGTGTGTGTGTGTGTGTGTGTGTGTGTGTGTGATTTGAAAAATCCAAAAATAGTGTTCTACGAAACTTCTATGAGACTTTTGAGCTGGGAGAGCTCAAATGCATCAAGATATTATCTCTCCGAACTTAGTGAGCTCAAAATATCACATAAATTATATTTTGAGCTCAAAAATCTTAAAAATGTCATAAGTACAATTTTAAGCGCTCAGGTATGGAATGAGTGGGAAGTTACAGGGATGGCCTTTAGGGTGAACCGTTTTCCTAATTTTTTGAGAATTGGTAACACTTTAGCTTTTTTCCACATACTCGGGAAGTACATGTGATTTAATGCATTATTGAATATTATTACCAAGTCGTTTGTTACCTCTGGTTTTAGGTGTTTTAATATTATAGTAGGTATACCATCTAAACCACTAGATGTCTTGTTGGGGAGTCTTTTCAAGATATTGTTTACCGTGATTGAGTTACAAAAATATCCGATATTCGCATCATATGATGGCTCTGAGGCTTTGTTTGTGTCGGAGAATGATATTAACGTAGTATTTTCTATGCGTATGCGATCGAATTTTTTTTTGATTTCGTCAGCCGCTGTGTTGACAATTTTTTTCAGCCGTGTGCCGTTGTTTAAATACCTAGCTGAGTTTATAGTCTCCAGGTAATCGCCTATGACTTCCAGTTTTATGACTCCATGAGTAACAATAATTTTGTTATCCTGATTTGTGTTGTTTGCATTGATGTCGAGTTTATTAACGATAGGGTCGTTGTGGTTCAAGACCTGATCTCCAATTTTAATAAGCTTTTTGTTTCTGAGTAGTCTATTTATTTTAGGGAAGAAGTTTGTAGCTTCTTCGTGGTTGATTTGTTTTATTTGTCCTTCGTAGTAACTTGTCGTTGCTTTAGCAAATTCTTTTCTCAACTCCGCTTTGATCCTTTTATCGTTTCCTTAGTTCTCAATATCTTTTTGCATCTGATGTAGAATTCTCGGTTTTTTAGTCTTGTTTTTTTGGAGTTTTTTTATCCTGTGGTTGAAATATTTGTGAATGTTGTTGTGCGGTTTATATGAGGGTACTGTTTTTTCTATGGTTTTTAGTATGACTTGATTTATATTATTGATACTGCTATCTATTTCTTTTATGTTAAGGTTTCTATTGTCTGGAATTGATGAAATATAATTGGAGTTCAGTTTTTTTTCAAATTTGGACCATTTAGTTGCTTTATAATTGTATGTATGCTGTGTGTCTTGTCTAAACATGTATTCCGTGTTGCTTGGTAATTTAACAGTAAATTGGAGTGATTCGTGATCGCTATTATATGGCCGAGTGTCAATTTTATTGTTTATTAGGTCGATGATTTGCAGGTTAGTTAAGCATATGTCGAGGTATGTTCTGATTTCCATGCGTGATGGTAAATTGGTGGGAAATATTTGTACTCCGAATTTTTTGGCTTCAGTTTTCCCATTTCCTTAGGTATTTGCCACGTTCGTTGCCAGCATGGTCTCCCCATTCGGTTCTTCGAGCATATAAGTCGCTTGCTACTACGAAGGCTGTATCATGTCTTTCTGCTTGGATTTTTGATTGTAGATGGTTTAGCTTATCTATGAATATTGTTCTGTTTGAATTGGTTGCCTAGAAACTTATGATAAATAAATTTTTAAAATGTTGATTTGTACTTAGCTTTATTTTTACTATTGTATATTTCAGTAGTACGTTGTCTTTGGATGTTGGGTAACCTATTACTTCGTAATCGATGTTTTTGCTTATTATAATTGCTGTCTCACCTCTTTGTTTAGAATGAGGTCCCTCGATTCTGATGACGTAGTATTTTTCCAGGGTTATGACATGGTTAAGGTAAAGTTTTGTCTCAGACAGGAGCGCGATGTCTGGGCTAACTTCATCTAGTAGTGATATAAGTTCTAGTCTTCTGGTCTTGTGCTGAATGGAGTTTACGTTTATTGCTATAATTTTTAATAAATTATAACTGGCACTGTGGCTTAATTTCTCGTTTATATTTATACTGTTAGTTGTATTATTCATTATCAATATCGAATAATGAAAATAGATAGTTTACTTTGTTATCTAATTCTTGTATTTTGTTAGCTTGTGCATTTAATTTTTCTACGTTGTGGGCTACATTTTGTAGTCCTTTCGTTAGCTTTTTTGCCCAACTGGGCATTTCATTTGCTCCATATGTTTCTCTATTATTTAAGTTTGGCATTTGATGTCTCGTGTCTTAATAATTATTCGGTTCTGCCGTTGAGAAGTACGGCATTAGTCTTGTAGCTGGGAGTGATGGCCACTCTCTGGTGTTGCTCATCGTTGATGGTCTGTATTTTTGGGATTGTGTTGTTTCCTATCTTAGTTTATTCTTGATTACTTCATATTTTTGTGCTTTTTGTAGGTTTCTTTGTGTATTTGCATACCTGATAAATTTACATCCTGCGAAATCAATTTAAAAATTTTTTTTTGCGGCACTATTTTCCTTCAAGTATCTAGACGACACTATAATTTATTCAGATTTTTAAATTAATATTCAATGTTATAAGCAAATTATTTTGTGTTGCATACTTTGCTTGGCGGCGACGCCTAGGCACCGAAACGGCCGTGTGGAGCCCAATTTTCAACGTAAAATTAAAATAATAAATAATGGAGTTGCAAATCCGGGAGTCAAGACTTATTTTACTAAAATTTTCTCCACTTTTAGGATCTTTTTTCAAATTTCAGATATGTTTTTTAAATTATAGCTATACATAGGAGACTCCCTTTTTTAAATTTGTTTTTTGTTTATAACAAATGAAATTTTTAATGGTGGATAAATTGAAAAATTCCACTGACTCAGAATTGAATTCTGAATGTATTGCACCAATCGCCATATTTTTAAGAGAATCGTAACTATTTTTCGCAGAAAACTCATTTCTGAACTAGACTAAAACTTTAGCAAGTCAAATTATTACAAATTTTAATTGTCATACGATTTATTAATTCCATTGCCACTGCAGTCCCCCGAGACTCCTGACGACCAGCATTATTTTAGTACTATAAGACTAGAAAAAATTCACCCTCTTCAACTAATTTCAATTGTATAAATTACTGGTGAAATCAAGAAAATAAAATTTTTATATCAAGTTTTATTTATTGGTAGAAAAAAATTGGAAATCATTCAAAACTGTGAATTAATGTTAATAACTTTTTATTCAAAGAGTAGTAGGATATTAAGTATTAATTATTTGTTAAAAATAATTGAAAGACATTCGAAATTGCGAATGAAATTCAACAATTTTTTATTTAAGAAGCAATCAGATATTGTTCATTTATTTATATCTAGACTACCCGGTCAACTTCGTATTACCTACATATATTTGGGAAAAGTATAGTCAAAACTTGATGCAAAATTTTTATTTTCATTAAATGCAACAAAGTTATCTACTTAATCACCCGTGTAAAAAAAATTAGGAAAACAGTTGACCTTGAAGGCCATTCTGCAACTTCCCGCTAATTCTATACCTAAGCGCTTAAAACTGCACTTATGACGTTTTTAAGCTCTTTCAGCTCAAAAACACAATTTATGTGTTATTTTGAGTTAGCTGCTCTATGCTTTTGAGCTCTTCGAGCTCAAAAGTCTCGTAGGAGTTCTTATTAAAACACTATTCTTAAAATTTTCAAATTGCAACTACTTTTGAATGAATAAACCGATTTTCACGGGATTGGCAGCATTAAACGCAGTTTTTTGAATGCTATGCTTTACTTTCAAGCACAAATTAATCAGACCGGAAATTTGAGAGAAATTTGAAAAATTCACTTTTCATGTTGTAAATTGGGTTTGGTATTTTTTAGTGATAGTTATTTATGATTTAAATAATTGAGAGAGATAGGAAAATTTTGTGACGAGCACATTATTATTTTTAAAGAAATTTTTATAGCTTAATTTGGTATCATCAGAAAGGTCTTGATAAGAATTAGTGCCTTTTGATTTTATATATTTTTGAGTAGTCAATTTTTTATGTCAAGTTTTTGATAGTTTTTTGGTTCTATAAATTTCTTTGGTCACATTTGTCCATTCAATTATTTGTAATTCATTCTGTGATTTAACTATTATTTTTAAAATTTGTTCAAAAAGTACCCAATATATGTACAGTGTGATTATAAATATAAAAAAAATCATTAAAGCTAAAGTTTTCTTATTCTTAATTTGTAAATCTCGGCAGTCGCATAGTGACTGCAGGTTGCTGGTTTTTTGTATTAATTTTACGGCTAGATATTAAGTATTAGTTATTCGTTGATAATCATTGGAAGACATTCGAAATCGCAAATTAAATTCAATAATGTTTTATTCAAGAAGCAATCAGATATTAAGTTTGATTTATTTATAGAAAACAATTGAAAAGTATTCAAAATCACTAATGAATGTCAATAATTTTTTATTCACTGTACGACCGGATATCAAATATCAATGATCCATTAAAAATCATTCGAAGTCATAAGAAATCACAAATGGAATTCAATATTTTTTTTTTTCAAAAAGTAACCAGATTTTAAGTTTTATTTATTTATAGAAAATGATTGATAAGTATTCAAAATTACGAGTAAATTTCAATAAATTTTTATTCATAGTACGATCGGAGATAAAGTTGTATTGATTTATAAAAAATCTGGGAAACGGTTGGCCCTGAAGGTCATCCCTGCAACTTCCCACTAATTCCATATCTAAGGGCTTAAAATTGCACTTATGACGTGTTTGACCTCTTTGGGCTCAAAAATATAATTTATGTGTTTTCAACCTCTCCGAGCTTAAAGAGTTAGCTGTCCTAAGTTAGTGAGCTCTTCGAGCTCAAAAGTCTGATGATAGTTTGATAAAACAGTATTTTTTGAATTTTCAAACCGCAATAACTTCTGAATGAATGAACCGATTCCCACGCAGTTGGCAGCATTCGACGCAGTTTTTTTAATTCTATGATATAATTTTGAAGACAATCTGATCGAACTATAAATTTGAGAGAAATTTGAAAAATTCATTTTTTCCGAATTTTTTCGACAACGATAACTCACGAACCAATCAACCGATTTTCACGTTTTTGGCAGCGATTGACGTGGTTTTTTGAGCTCTGATAATTATTTTATTTTCTCAAAAACGATCCAAAAAGAAATGTCGTAGTTATGTAAATAAAACACTTTTTTCGAAATGTTTCGTTTCCGATAACTCCCGAACGAATCAACCTGTTTGATAGGACTGGTGGCAATCAACGTTGTTTTTCGAGCTTAAGAGCGAATTAGTTTTTGGAATTGATCGCTGAAGACGCTAAGAGCTGGAGGTGCTAAGAAGTTGTTCCAAAACAAACATTTTTCGATAATATTATTTTTGAGATTTTTCAAAATCTAGCTGACCGAATCAATTTAAATTTTCACGTAATTTAATAGCAATGATACTCTTTAGATCGCCAGCCATCTTGATCCGATATGTTGAGCCATTCAAAAGTTATAAGAGGTTTACATACATACATACATACATACATACATACATACATACATACATACATACATACATACATACATACAGACATAGTGACAACATCGCGGGAGTCATCAGGGAAGCTTTCAGTGGCCATAAAACGTCGAAATTTGATGAAAATTCAACTTTTGCAAAACGGGGTGAAAACAATAACTTTCCGATTTTTGGAAATCTTTGATTTTCTTAGCGGGAAGTTGAAGGTGTGTGTGAGAGTATATATATATATATATATATATATATATATATATATATATATATATATATATATATATCTATATTTATATATATTGTAACGTTACAGTAGTAGTGTATTTAAGTAATAATGTGAGTTTAGGTTGTGTGAGTACGGTAATATAATAGTATTGAGGACTATCGTGAGTATGTGCTGGTAAGTGAGTCGTCTTGAGGATGTCGAGAGCTTCACTGCAGAAAAAAGACCGATGTAACGTGTCGCCCGGTCAGTTACCGACGACTGAACTCAGGTTCAGCCTCTTGGAGCGAGGTGATTACCGGGGGGGAGTGACTGAAATGTCGTCGCCCCGAAGTACGGGAGTTACTCAGGCTCATGCGGTAGCTTCCGGTTGACAAGCCTCGATTGCGGTATACTCGAGGGTAGTCGCTAGCGCTGTTCAAGCTCCCAGGGGAGCAAAATTACTGGTAGGTCTGGGGCACTAACTGTGGGAATGGGGGAATAAGTTTGGAAGAATGCGTGTCTGAGAAAAGCGTGAAAGAGAGTTGAGCGCATGGAGCATGAATGTAGTGGGGGTACCGTGAGAGGCAGTCTGGCTGGAGTAGTGAATGAGTAAGGTGTCTATTGTTTGGAAGTCCGGCTTGGGAATAGATAAAATTGGAGTCTTGTGGAGATCCTCGTAAAAGACAGACGTACCGTGGCTGCTAGGCAGTGAAAAATTTGTAGCGTGAAGTAAGAATGAGTTATGAGCTCGCATTGAGTGAGCATCGTGCTTGAGAGTTAAGTGAGACTCTTGTATCGAAACTGACGTGTCTCACGTTTGCTATTATCGTAGACGAATGGCTTGAGCCATTGTTTTTGTTTCGTGTTTTTTTGGGACTGCTTCCGCAATATTTGAGATATCGATTTAATTTATTTTCCGATTGAAAAGGTGGTATTTTAGTTGGAAAGTATCGATTTGTGTGCTCGATACCGTTTAGTCTCGTTTTGTAAGGAAAATACTTCCTCTAAAAGACCGAATCACGACCCTCTCTCCATAACCAGCATAACTGAGCGACACCGAGGTATTCCGTTACCGTCGAGGCTGCTCTTGGTTTCTTTATAATCAAACTATCAAAATTTCCCACAAATATCGATATCTTAATAGTTAAGATACCAATACTTATTATAACCGTACGCCACTTGCGCTAAGCGGAGAATACTTGAATTAATTAACGCTAAAAGGAAGCTTTCTTATTAACAAGAAGACCGCGCGAATTGGCGTCTTTTATTATTGATAGTGATTGTTTGTTTGTTTAAATTTATAAAAATATCATGGATGATTTGCTAGACTCATGGGGATTAACTTATCTGCAAGAAATATTTGCTGGTAGGTAATAACTTTTATTTGTTGAATTCATTAGTGCGGTGTTAATTATTCTATCTAACCTGCATGCTGTAACCAACAATTCATCATTCATACTAACCTATGTAATTACATCTAAAATGATAAATTTTTAATTTAATTTATTTTCTTTTTTTATTATTGCTATTATTCATTATCTTTGAAACAGCGACCTACAAAATTATTTTTTGAAACTGGTACATTTTGATACAAATGTATTTATAACCGTGACAAATTATTTTACAACAGAAAATGATATTAACAGTCTTGAAATCCTTGAAGCATTATTGAGTAATGATGGTGAATTACAATCAATAGTTCCAAAGGCAGGTACTCGCTTACACCTCCGTAACAAGTTTTTTCATCACGTATGTTTTCATTTCCTTACTTATAAATTTCATTATTTATCTAATGTAAGTTATTAATGATCAATGTATATAATTTAATGAAAATTATAAAAATAAACAATTATATCCAATAGAATTGTATTATTATTCATTTCTTTAATTTAATTTAATTAAAATTATTTTTAATGTATCTACATTTTTGTACTTCATTTAAATATAAGTTCTATTTTATATAAGTATAATATTAGGTATTTACATTAAAATTTATAGATTTACATTAAAATAAGACCCGGTTATTGATAATAAAATAGTATTTAATCTAAATATTATATTATTAAATTAAAAAATACTACTGTTTTATACAAATATAAATATCTTAACTATTAATAGATCATGAGTTGCGACAATTTTGAATAATATAATAATTAAGTTGTTGATTCTTAGTTCAAATAGGGATATCTTAACTATTAATATATCTGGAATTATGCTAAATATATCTTAATATTTGAAACCAATATATTCCTTACTTGTATTGAATATAGATCGATTTCGCCATATTCAATTCTACCATATATTTAGATTAAATATAATTTCTTAACTATAAAGATATCGTTTTTTGAGTGTATTTATATATTAGTGCATTTCGTGAGTTAAGTATTGAATTTATTAGTAAAAAAAAAAAGTTTACAGTCTCAGGTTAACGGAATTAAAGTAATTTTACATAAAAAATAATAAAAATATGGCATATGATATTTTTTTGTATTTTTATTGGAAAATATTTGAAATTTTTTATTAGTGTTATCTTTGACCGCGGATATCTTTGAAGCCGTTAATCTGAGGAACTTTGGTCTTCAGACATTTTTTGTAGAGCGTAAAATTTCCTACAAATATCATTTTTCAGATTGTTGTTATGATGAACCGTTCCAAAGTAATAAAAATCAAAAAATTAAAAAAAATTTTTCCCGTGTTATTTAAATGGAATATAAAGAAATGGATACAGGCGAATCTTACTATTGATATGAAGAGCTCACATGGGCGCCAAAATTTTTGTTTTTAGGTATACTATCAATTTTTAGACACCAAAAGAAAAAAAAAAAATTCGTCTTTTTTTGAAACACCCTAACATATATATATATATATATTTTATCATTGGAAAAAATTTTATCCTGGATTGAAAAACTGGCCCTAAGAGTTGATAAAACTTATTCGGTTTTACAGTAAAAAGAAGAGAATACTTCGTTTCAAAAAATTTACTAATCAGAATTAGAAAAAATTGAATATTAAATTATAAAAAAAGAAATAATGCATTTTTGTAAAAATTTTTTTTCAAATAATATTTTCATCATAGAAATATTTCGATGAGCATCGAATCGCTCATAGTTCAGCACGTCAAAACATCAACATTAAACAAAGTGTATTTGCTGTTGGAAACAGATACTACTCAAAGAGTGAATCAAATCGGTATTTAATTTAGACTATCACATATATAAATTAACTTTCTAGGTAAGAAAGAATTTTCTAACCATACGCGATCTATTAGAAACTAAGAATACTATTCTAGTCAACAAGTGCCTTTTTGGTCAACTTTTTCCAGCAGTCTCCGTCAATTACGGTTGAGGTGCCATTCGATTCGGAATGGCATCTAGATGATTTTTGAAAAAATTGAAGTTCCGCTTGCAAAAATTACAAAAGTTATTGACAATTAACTAAAAAAAAGGGGGGTTCAGTTTTTTGCAAATATCGCAAAAATTAATAAAAAGATAGATTAGATTTAGATTTATTAATTTATGCCAAGGCACAACAGCCAAATGGCAAGTATACAACAAATACAATATTTACAGCATTTACAGTGAGGTAGAGTCTTAAAACTAGATTGATCTATATAAACTAGACAAATTTATTATTTTACGTATAAAAGAACAATAAATACTGGGAAAATGGGGCCTTAAAAACCGCGTCGATCGCCGCCAAGAACGTGGGAATCAGTGCATTCAGTCAAAAGTTATTGCGATTTGAAAATTCAAAAATAGTGTTTTATTAAATCTCTAGCAGACTTTTGAGCTCAAAAGCCTAGAAAAGCTATCTCTTTGAGCTCGGAGAGCTCAAAATGACACGAAAATTATATTTTTGAGCTCGAAGAGATCAAAAACGTAATAAGTGCAATTTTAAGCGCCTAAGTTTGGAACCATCAGCGGGAAGTTGCAGGGATGGCTTGTAGGGTCAACCGTTTTCCTAATTTTTGAGTTCTATTTTTAAAATTAATTTGTTTCGTATGACGCATCAATTTCTATCCCCTTATTAATTTTCAATGTACAACTTTCATTGAAAATATCGGCTTAAGCATAAAGTTTTTAATATTCCATGCCAAAACGATGATTTTTAACTATGATTTTTGACGCAATGACACAAAATTTCTTACTGTGTTCCAAGGAATACGCGAATAACAAGATTTTGAGTAAAAGTTTGAGTTTGATTGCGTGCAAATACCAAAATAGATCAGTTGATATCGATAGGCGATAAGTCCTTTCAAGGTGTCGGTTATTATCTTAAGCTACGCCTTGGTTCATTGCTGTAGTATGAAAGGTTGCTGGATTGTAGAACACAAAAATAATTCTTAGCTGCCTATACGTTTTGAATAAAAAAAAAAATTTCAAATTCAAAGAAAACAACAAAATTATAATTCTGGAATAAACGTTGAAGACATTTTTTTTAACTTCCCGCTAAGAAAATTGAAAATTTTCAAAAGTCGAGAAGTTATTGGTTTCACCCCGTTTTTCGAAAATCGAGTTCTCATCAGATCTTGATGTTTTGAGGTCCTAGGAAGCTTCCCGGACTATTCCCGCGATGATGTCCGTATGTCTGTATGTATGTGTATGTATGTAGTTTATTCCTAATCCATGGACACGAGCCCAATTTGCAACAGCTTGAGCATCAATTGTTAATTTTCTAATTGCATCATGAAGTTGAGAGTGGTGGAAATACATATAAATAAATATATCATCGGCAAATAAACCATGTTTGCTATAAGTTAATTTAGATGCCACTGAGTTCATCACTAATAGAAATAAAATAGGACCAAGAACTGAGCCTTGTGGTACACCAGAGGAAGTACTCAAAAATTCAACTGGTGAGCCCAAGTCGTTAATAACTGATTGAGATCTGTGACCTAAATATGAAAAGAACCATTTGACAGTATTCGTTGAGAAACCTAACTTTATTAAGGTCACAAGAATATCTTTGTGATCCACAAAGTCAAAAGCTTTAGTCAGATCAAAGAGTACCAACAAAGTTAATTTATTCTCTTCCATTCCATATCTAATATCTTCAACTAGTTTTAGCAACGCAGATTGGGTGCCATGATGTTTTCTAAAGCCTGATTGATACTTATCGATTAGTTCATTTTCTTCTAACTAATCCACTACTTGATTAGCAATAATTCTTTCAAATACTTTGCTTAAGTGGGAAGTATTCGCTATTGGACAAGTGTCAGACAGTGATCGCGGTGGTGAGACTTTATTTAGAGGGACGATAAATATAGTTTTCCAAGCAACAGGAAAAATACCGGAACTAAGAGATCGATTAAAAAGTGCTGTAAGATAAATAGATATTTGTGGAAGATGATTTCTCAGCCATTTTAAATCTGTACCGTCAGGACTTTTATCCTTTGTTTTTTGTAATGTTAGATGTAATGCTTTAGTGATATCCACAATATCAATTTCTGACCATTCAAAAGTACAATTCACATTACTTGTATACATCTGCTGTAAATTGTCTAATAATATATCATCACAGTTGGGATGTTTCCTAACAATAGTGGCATAGTGAGAATTTAATTCCGATGGTTCAAAGTAATTTAATGGAGACGTGCCTGAATTTTTAATTAAGCCTAGATGCTTCAGTTTACTCCACACAGTTACACCATGCGGTAGATTCACGAGGGAATTTTTTAGGTACATCTCACGAGCACGATTTAGCTCTAGTTTTACTTCTTTTCTTTTTAATTTAAATAATATAAGAAGGTTTTCATCTTTAGATCTTTTAGCACGTTTATACAGATTATCTCGGTCTTTACATTTGGTTTTAAGCTCATTTGTCAGCCATGGGTTTGGAGGTCGAACTATTTTCCGAGATTTTAGGGGAGCAAATTCATCTAAACAAGATAAAACATTTTCTTTAAACAAATCAAATAGGTCATTTGGATCAGTTGAATCTAGGGCGTTTATATGGTTTAGATTTAAAGAGTGGAAAAGTTTATTTGATAAGGCATTTTGATTATAGTTTGAGAAATTCCGATAAGTAATAAATCTATCTATTTTCTTCGGAGTATCAAAGACATACTCACAAAAAAGATAGTCATGCCCACTTATGAAAGGATGATTTGATTTAAAAAATATTCCTTGTTTTGATTTATTATCCAACAGAACAACGTCCAACCAGGAGTCTCTGCTACCAACGTGGTGAGTTGCTCCATAAGGTACGCAGTACAGTGATAACTCCTCAATAAAGGACTTTAAATGATTCGAAATAACTGTGGTGTCAAGTAAATCACAATTTAGGTCTCCGGTTATGATAAAATTTTTATAGCCCGATACTAATTGCGTGTGAATGTCAAAAAAGTCATTTAATACATTTCCTTTTGGTCTTCTATAAACAACTGACGGAAGAAGATGAGCTTCAGAAGATGAGGCAACATCTAATATCAAATATTCAGGCTGATTAATATGATCTGTAATCGAAACATGTATAAGCTTGGATTTTAAAGACTTGTGAATTAGACATGCAACACCACCACCAACAATGAATCGATCAGTGTCTGGGTGCTTCAGGATTCTATCTCTTCGGAATACTGTGTAATTAGTTAGATTAAAAATAGAGTTATCATGAATAGGTTTTATCCAAGTTTCAGTTAGAGCAATAATGTGAGGTTGAAGTTCAGCAACTAAATTTAGAAATTGAGCAATATGATCGCTTACACTGTTGATATTTAAACTTAATATTTTTAATGATTTACTTGATTGGTTAAGAGTATCAGCTAACTCGTTTTTATGTTAATCTAATTTGCTTAAGTCTAACTCTGATAAAATTTTAATTTTCGATGACTCATCATCTTTTTTTACAAATATAATACCATTTTGCACCCAGACATACTTAAAGTTTAGACTTTTAGCCTTTGTTTTTGTAGTAATTAATAATTTATACAATTGAGGATGAAGATATTCATTTATATAGATATTCCCTTTGGATGAATTTCCAAGAATTGAGAGAAAGACATTTTTTACAGGAAGAAGTTTGTACTTTCTTTTAACCTCAACAATAAAGTCTCGAATTTGAGTCGATTTCAATTTAAGTATATGTGAGTGCAGTGCCGGCCTATTTTTGTTTACAAAATTACTATTCCTACTACTATTATTCTTAGAGTCCGTCTTTTTCCCAAATTCACTAATACTTAAAACATCCGATTTTAATTCAGGTATGTTTAACGTTTCAAATATACTGGCTACGATATCCTCTGATGACAGTTTAGTTGACACTGGCTCCGGAATACCCGAGATCACAAGGTCCGCTGAAGAAAGTACTGTAGATTGCGATACCAAGATGTCAGGATTTAATACAGGTAATGATTTCAGTAGAGATAGTTCTTCTGATAATTCTTGCGATTTTGCAATAGATTCAGTTTCAAGCGTAGATAATTCTGATTGTAATGAAGTAATATTCCCTGTATTTGCTAAGACGTTCTCATTTAGCTTATTTATATTTTCATGCATTTTAACATTATCTTCCTGAAGTTTATTTATGCACACTGTCAGACCATCTATTTTAGTGGATAGAGCTTGAGAATCCGATCTGATTTGAGGGATTTTTTAAAAAAATCTTTTATTATAATATTATTATTCATCCATTTTCTTATTATCAGAAGCTACTTAAAATAATTTTTAATCAATTTTATCTTCTAAAAAAATTGTTAGAAATACACGCGTTGATTATGAGATAATTTAAAAATTTTCTTTGATAACATAATCTTTGATGATAATTATGATAACTCTGAATAACTCTTCTGGCAGAGTCCCAAATCTTGCGAAAAATCTGACTTTCTAAGTTGAATGAAGAGTTTTTCTGACTTAATAAGACTTTTTCGGACTTTTCAAGAAAATAAAAAACTTTATGAACTATTATTCGGACTTAATAAAATTTTTCGACAGTTATTTCAGAGAAATTTTTCCACAAGAGGCCTTTTGTTACTTTTTTCAATTTACTTCGCAGTTGGGAAAATTTTAAAAAATCAAGAATAAATTGATTTTTAGCTTCCCTTACAACCTTCACCTCACTCTGGAATCACTCTGTATTCAGAGTCAGAGTGAAATCATATTGAAACCAGTGTGGATCCAGAGTGGTTTTGTGCCTTTTTTCCAGAGTCAAACCACAGTGAATCCAGAGTGATCCCAGAGTGAATTCAGAGTAATCTCAGAGTGAATTCAAAATGAAACTAGAGTGAATTCAAAATGAATCTAGAGTAAATTCAAAATGAAACTAAAGTGTTTTCAGAATGTCTTGAAAATGTTTTCAACGTGGGTTTAGCGCTTTTCAGAGTAAATTCGAATAATTCTCAATTTTGTCCTTAGTATATTTATAATAACTTTAACACCAGTGTAGTGTATTGAGTTTTCATAATTTACCTAATTATATTAACAGTTAGACGACAAATGGTTAATAAATTGATAATCACATAGCATTTTTCGACTATATCATTAACAAACATTTCATTCTACAAAATAAGAGATAACAAATTTTGTAATTCGAAAATACTTTCAATTAGTTAACAGTCTATTTTTATCTTTATTATATTAAATTATGAAGTCAACAGGTGAATTTAGTATTATACATTATTAATTGGTTCCCTATTTAAAAATTTTTAAATGTTATGAATTTTTGTATGACTTAAAAAGATTTTATTTTGAAAATACTAGGAATTCACATAGGGAGCAGTTTGATCCCGGGAAAAAAAAATTATATATAATTCTATAGAACCATATATAATCTATATATGATTTCATATAATTTATATATAACTATACGTCATTACATACGTTCGTTTTTAAGATTATATATAATTTCTATATAACTACATATAATTACATATAATTTATATATAACTATATGTCATTACATGTATTTGTTTTTAATATTTGATCGAGCTAAATTTTAAATTATTTTAATTTTAAATTATTAAAATTTAACCAATTAAATAATTGTCTTCGAATAAATTAATTTATTAATAGTCAATAAATCTTTCTATCAGTGTATATTGATAATTAATAATTTACAAACAAAATAAAAAATTTTGTTCATTACGCATTGATCATGTATACGATTTGGATTACTTGTAGTTGTTAAAAACCTTGACGTTCAGGTAAGTCTCATCGGTAAGCTGGTAAAGAATTAGTCTTTCAAGCGTCAGGTCCCAGGTTCGATTCCCGAGCGTGACGGTTTTTTTTTCGATTTGATTCCACTCTGGCTTAAGTCTTGGTTCACTCTGGTTCCACTTTAATTTAATTCTGAGTTCACTTTGATTCCACTCTGGCTTTAGTCTGGGTTCACTCTGGTTTCATGCTGGAAAATAGGCGCAAAACCACTCTGGAAACACTCTGGAACCATCATGATTCCATAATGTTTCCAGAATTTTTTCAGACAGATTTCAGAATGATTTGAAAGTCGCAAGGGTTTTATCATCAAATGACTTTCATCTGTTACAAATTCGGTTTTTTGGGTAGATGTTTTAAAATATCTATTTGTTGTAGTCGGTCTCATATCGTTATTTGCAAAAATATAATAAAAAATAAATTTTACGACATTATTGCCTTTAAATATCGTGCAAAGAATAGAATTTTATATAATTTTATAGAAAATTAATTGTCCATGTTTTTTACGAATTCTATAAATAAGTAACCTAATTTCTTTTTCACATCTCTAGTGTTTAGGTATTGCATTCATTTTAATGTGTTACATTCCCGCCACCCGAGAAACAATGTTTCTATATAATCATATATAATTGTATATAATCATATATGATTATATATGATTATATATGGAATTGTATATAAGATTATATATGACTATATATGGAGCAATATACAGCCATTAATTAGGAAGACAATTCACCCATTTTTAATAATCAGTTTCTGAATAATAATAGCTAAATTATTAATTAAAATAAAATCTTAATACCCGATTTATCAATCTAATTTTAATTTATTAAGCTAAATCAGACGACAGATTTTAAATGACATTCGTTTAAATTCGATAATAAGAAAGAAAAAAAAATGTATCAGGGTTAAAAAAACTTCATTTCAAGCATTGGTAAAAATATTGCAAACTAATAAATTAGTATCATTTTAAGATCGCGTATTGACGAGTGTTGTCCGTCGGCGGTGTGACTTGCTGTGTCCGACGGATAAATTAATTTCTTGAGATTAAATTCCCCGAGGAGTCATTATTTTAATAAATTTTCGTAACTAATTATTTATTTTAAAACTTAAAAATCATGAGGATTTGCCTCGTTGAATTGAATAATGAAAGAAAATTTCAAATATGCGAATATAAAATATGTCGAGTTTAAAATCTCGAACGAAAGTGACAGTTATTAATTTTATTAAAGTTAATAAAATTTCTGTAGCAACTGTAATCGTATAAGACATGTGAATTCAATTTTCAATAAAATTTTTCCGTAGCAACCTTTTTCGTATAAAATATGTGAATTTATTTTTCACAACAAAAATTTCGTGTGAATTTAATTTTCATAAGAAAATTTTCGTATAAATATAAAAGTTTATTTTCGTAACGAAAAATTTCGAGTTAATATTCGAATTTAATTTTTCCTAAGAAAATTTCATATAAAGCTTAATTTTTATAGCAAAAATTTCGTGTAAAATATGTAAATTTGAATTTTCACTGAAAGATTTCGTTTAAAATACATAAATTCAATCTTATAACGAAAAATTTCGTGTATAATATGTAAATTTAAATTTTCACAAAAAGATTTGGTATAAAATATATAGATTTAAGTTTTCCGTAGCAACCATTTTCGTTTAAAATATGTGAATTTTTAATTTGTCATAATAGTATTGGCGAATCATCATAATAAAAAAAAATGAATTTTTCAGAAATTATAAGCCATGCAAACTGATCGTGGATAGAATAAAATTTCCTTTCTTACCCCAGGAACTCCTGTATAAAAGGAAAAACTTAATGATTCACGAGTCACTTCACTAAAATTGACCATATTTCATTTGAAATTTTCACTAATGCAACACTGCCAACACTTTCAGTCACTTCACAGTTTCTTAATAAAAGTAAGTAAGCTTATCTGTTATCCTGGTCACAGCACCACTGTTACGTTCCCGAAATAACGCGTATAAATTCATTGGGATTTTTCAATAATTAAATACCAGGTTTTGACACCGTGGGTAGTCGATCGACCCCCGGTGTGTCGTCACAGATGAGCTTACTTATTATTATTCTTTTTATTATTGGCTTACCATTATGGGCCCCATAAGTCTGCCCAGATAACCCCCTGGGTCTCTAGCCACTTAGCCTCGAACGGCGGAAAGATGTCGTGACCCGTCCTTTGGAAGAACTCCTCGGAATAATACCCGTACCTGGGGTCGTTGATGGGTATAACGCCTCCTGGAGGGTGAACCTCTGGGACCTCGATCGGGACCAGCTTCCAAGCCCTGGTGATGTCTGTCCAGTAGGCAGGACGGTTGTTGCCGATGAAGATGGACTGACCCGGTGGACCTCGGCTCGTGGGTGATTTAGGGGAGTCTTCCTCGGCGGTTCGAACTACCCTTATTCGAGGTTCAATTAAGATCTCGTCGTCCGCTATTCTCACTACTGGTCTCGCGTTACGTATTACTTCCGTCCGCGGTTCGACTGGAGTTTCGGCGTCGATTGTCGGCAACGATAAATAGAATGGCTGGGCCAAGCGACGACGACCTTCTCGTACCGAGCGACCCGATCGGCGTGACCGTATTCCGTGAGGCATTTACGTACAGGAATTTTGGTGCTGGCTAAACGCTGGCTAGCGCTTTTGCCGAAGATTTGGGACCTGGGGATACGCTGATTAAGCGCTCGCCCAGAAGGAGGGTTAGGTTGGCGAAACGCTGGCTAGCGCTTTAGCCGGAAGGTTTTCTTATAAGGGTTGGAACTGCTATAAAGCGCTCCGCCCCATAATAAGTATATTTGGACTATATATTTAGTGTAATTGGTTTATTGGATCTGGATAGGTTCAAGTCCGAGGATGGAGCTCTCTGCACTCGAGAGTCTCTGGATCTACTGACTTGAATGAGCTCCAGATTAATTTTTATAAACAGATTTTCAGCCATGTTTGCAGCTCAGGTTACTCCCTGAGAGAGTCATCGAGGTCCGGGTCCCATGCTGACGCAAGATGTTTGGACTATCCGCGACCGCGGTGACTCTCTGCCGATGCCTTATCGCGAGATTTCCGTTACTAAGCTGCTGATCAAGCCACCAGCGAAGCAACGGATATCTTTTAATGTGCATTCGGAGAATTGAACGAGATAAATTTATTTAAAATATAATATTTATAAAATAATAAAAAAAAATAATTTTGGGCGAAGTTCTGAGAACGTAACATAACTATTACTATAAAGCATAAAACATTGAAAAAGTCATAAATTCGAATCAAGACCTTCCTAATGATACTAAATTAATATAAAATAACTCATTTTATTCTATAAATGTGCTAAAAAGTAAATTTTTTTTATATTCTTTCAATTACAAAGATTACATATAATTATTTGTCAATTAGAAGAATGTAATGATTTTTTACTCATTTCTAATTCTTCAAAAAACTATTTATTTAAAAAAAAGATGAATGAAAATGATTCATTGAAACATTTGAAAGTATTGAATCAATTTTAATGATAAAAATATAATTAAAAATAATTAAGAATTTTCAATCATTTCAAATCATTTTTAATCATAATTTTATGATTAATAATGATTCAAAATTCTTAATCATTTCAAATAATTTTTGATTATATTTTTATGATTAGAAATAATTTAGAATGATTAACATTTTTTTATCATTTCAAATCATTTCGTTTTATCAGGGTAACGCCTTCACCATCATAAGCAAAATGGGATTTATATGGTCCTCGTTTCATATTTGTATTTAATTTACAACTACTTATGAATAACTAAATATCTTACTAGTAAGTAATAAGACTCATCTTCAACGTATTTGAATCACAGTTAAAAAGTTACTTTATAAAAACTAAAATCAAAGCAATTTTTAAATTCTATCGAGCCACATTCGTATCAATACTTTGAATTTTCAGTTCTTATTATCGACTTTTATTCATTATTATTAACACTTTGATAATAAAATATTACATAAAACTTTCACCATCCATGATGGTGATGATAAATTGCACAGTATTTAAAATAAAAACAATTTTCTACTTCAACCTCACTAATGAAACACGTTCGTAAATGAACATAAATTCGAAAAAATTTATGTTTAAAAGCACTAAGTGATACTTGAAAATGTAATATCGATATAAAAACATTGATATATTATTTCAAGTTCCTGTGACACCAACGGTGCGCACATGATGTAAGAGAGGCCACTCACTTCTCCGTCTGCGGTCTGTCTGCTGGATCTACAAACGCATTATTTCTAAAATTAGTAGTGGGGGTATGGGGCATGGGGCTTAGGCATAGGCTACACGGAAAAATTTGAGTGTCCAAACCGTAGTTCTGTATTATTATTTAATTATTTGTGGTGGGGCACGCTGTCAGTTTATTTTCTTAATAAATATTTATTTAAATTCATTGTAGCTTAATAAATGAATATCAAAATTGTGTTTTGCTCGGTGAGTAAGGACAGTGAATTTCTTTTATTTTATTGATTGAAACTATTTTTATTAATGAGTAATATCAATTTTTTTCAAGTTAATTCATATATCTAATTTAAGTTGATAAAATTAATGTTATTCTTGCTGTTCATTTATTTTTGAAAAGTCTTGTAAGGTTCGAACAAAACTCTCAACAATCATAATAACATAAACTTGTGTTTAGATAATGACTAAGATTATAATAATATGTCTCGAGATAGTATGCTTGTCACAAAATAATATATATCTCTGTATATTTATATTTTCTCTTGTATTATAACGAATGAAATTACAAAATATTTATATTATTCTCAGTACTTTTTAAATAAATAGAAACAATATTTTGATTTGTCTAATTTAATAATAAAGTAAAATCTACAGTTGGAATATATAAATATAAATTGACTAAGTTTTTCCGAAAAAAAAAAAAAAAAATAATTTTCAAAAGTCAAATTCCAATAAATTTGTAGTTTTTTCATAAGCCGTTGATTTTTAAATGTGAATTTTTTTGCCTTAAATGAAACTGAAATAAAGCTTACAAATAACACGAAAAAATACACGTTGAAATTTAGAGACTAATTGGTAGAAAATCCATGAGTTTTTTATTATGCTAACTGTTGGGATTATGGATAAAAGTAAAGGTGTATTTATTGAACAATTGAAGAGTTTAGAATTAGATAGATTGTCTTTTATTTTAAAAGAGAGTTTTTTGGAAGTATGTCTTAATATAATCATACCAAGGACCAGAGAGAACTAATTGCATACAACTATATTACTATGATTGTTCCTTCAACATCTTGTAATATTCTTAGTCTACACAATGGTTGCATTATACTAGTTTTATGGGTCGTAGTTCGAACACTTTATTATTTACTTCTCTAAATAATAAAATAAAACCTTTTTCAAGGGTGGCAATGTGTTTACCAAATGTTACTCTAAAAGATAACTTTTACTTCTAAATAAGAACAAATATTGTTACGAAAAATATAATATTATAAAAGAAAAGGATTTTTGTAGACGAGCTCAATATTTTAACACTAAGCAAGTGTAATACAAAATAATAAATTAGTTCACTTCGAGAAACCTACAGTTTTTCGCAAATTTTGTTTTTTTTTGTGCATTGAAGAACAAAAATGTTAAGTAAAATTACAAATAAAATGAAAATAACTATCTAGATTCATAAAATTTGAAAACGTATAAATTGAAAATGAGAACTGGAAAAGAAAATAATTGAATTAAACCTAAAAAAATTTTTTGAAAAGGTGAAAAAAATTTTTATCATTTATTACTAATTTTAGATGACGCTTACATCAGTTTTGTAAAAAAATAAATTTCTCGCTTTTATTGGCTCAACGAAAGTTAAGAAATATAACAAATAATATCGAGGTTATCGTGTAGAGTAACATAGCTATAACTACAGCGACATTTTTAGTACGTTCATTCATTTTACTTTTTGTCTTAATGTTAAATGTCAAATATTTTTTATCAAGCATCCTTCAAGCAATAAAAAGGCGCATTATTTGAATTTTAGTTGGATATGTATATATATATATATACTAGCGTACCCGACAGACGTTGTCCTGTCTACACGTCTTTAATTTGACACTGTGATGGTAGCGCCGTCTGTCGGATCCAATGTAAAACATTCCAAAATCAACAACTACTAATAAATTAAAAATTAATTAAAAAAACATTGTCCAGCGGACAAAATTGTGAATCTAAACCATTCCCAGATCCCCTTGAACACACACAAAAAATTTCATCAAAATTGGTCCAGTCGTTGAGGAGGAGTTCAGTCACATACACACACACACAAGAAATATATATATTAAGATTTGAAGTTGTTAATTTAAATCTAACGTTAAGTAAAAACCAAATTTTAGATGCACCCGAGGACGTGTGATCGTCAGGATGGCCGTGTCGGAGATAAGAATAGCTGGGTTTTTCCCAAGGGATGGGAAAATCCTGAGCACTTTTAGTTTATAGCTAGAAAATAAAACTTAGAATTTTAATTTTTTATGATTTAATCCGCTAAGGAAATTTTAGTTAAACTTTCCTTAAGTCTTTTATGACGGTGGGCTCGGGTTCGAAAGGTCACATCTGCTGGTCTAACGTAGCCACGATCAAGGGACAGCAATACCCAAGTGTATATCTTCGGAATGTACAATTGCAAAACGTAGCTTGTACATTTTTTTTCAGAATAATTACCTGAAAGAGCTACGGATTGAAAATAAGTTTTGAGAATAGTCAGTTCTCTCTGAACAGTGAGCGATAACTGATTGCTGTCCTTCTGACCGTGGATTCGTTCTCTTATCCAAGTCTGTCGTCGTTTTATTATTTCTAACGTTTAACATTAACGATATCTTATTTGTTAATATTGTTCATATTGCTAGTTCAGTGTGTTAAATAAATTATAATTGTTAATAATTAAATAATAATATTAAATTATACTTTTAGTGTAGTTACTAAATAACATTGTGTGTGTATGTGTGTGGGTGTGTGCTACGCATAAGTAAAACATTGTTACAAGAAACTATAATTGTGTATTAATAAAATTGTACGATATTTGTGTCATCTAGAAATCGTGTTTTAATAATAAAATGTCTCAAGATAATAATAATAGCATGCGCCCTTCTCAACCCAACGCTAATCCGACATATATATATATATATATATATA
>JZSA01001820.1:0-23221 GCA_000956155.1 Cotesia vestalis | reverse complement strand
GTGGCTTAAGGGGTAGTTCCGGCCAAGTTATCGGCTTGATTATCTTTTGTACTTTGTAGGGGTGTAAGAGAAGTGTTCAAAAAAAAACCGCAGCTTCAAACGACCCTTTAAACTATTTTTTTTGAATTTTTTAATAAATTTTTATGTGTTTATGGTTGCTCAAGGGGTACTTCCGTCAGAGTTATTGTCTTTATTATTTTTCGTAGTCTGTGGGAATGTAAGAGGAGTGTTTAAAAAAAATCCCAGCTTCAAACGACCCTTTGAACTATTTTTTTTTGAATTTTTTTCAAATTTTTAAGTCTATGGGGTGGCTTAAAGGGTCCTTTTGTCAGAGTTATTGTCTTGATTTTTTTTTGTAGTCTGTGGAGGTGTAAGAGGAGTGTCTCAATAAAATCCCAGCTTTAAACGACCCTTTCAACTATTTTTTTTGAATTGTTGAATAAATTTGTAAGTCTTTAGGGTGTCTTAAGGGGTTGTTCCGGAGGAGTTATTGTCTTAATTTTCTTTAATATTTTGTTGGAATGTAGAATAAGTATTTTGAAAAAATCCCAGCTTTAAACGACCCTTTGAACTATTTTTTTTTAATTTATTAATAAATTTTTAAGTCTGTGGGGTGTCTTAAGGAGTAGTTCCGGCGGAGTTATCGTCTTGATTATTTTTTGTAGTCTGTTGGGCCGTAACAGGAGTGTTTAAATGAAATCGCAGTTCAAACGACCCTTTGAACAATTTTTTTTGAATTTTTTAATAAATTATTAAGTCTTTGGTGTGGCTTAAGGGGTAGTTCCGGCGAAGTTATAGTCTTGATTATTTCTTAGATTCTGTGTAAATGTAAGAGAAAGGTTACGAAAAATTCCCAGCTTCAAACGACCCTTTGAACTATTTTTTTTTGAATTTTTTAATGTATTTTTAGGTCTGTGGAGTGGCTTAAGGGGTAGTTTTGGCGAAGTTATTGTTATAATTATTTTTTGTAGTCTGTGGAGGTGTAAAAAGAGTGTTTAAAAAAAAATTGCAGCTCTAAACGACTCTTTGAACTATTTTTTTTTAATTTTTTAACAAATTTTTAAGTCTTTAGGTTGGCTTAAGGGGTTGTCCCGTCGAAGTTATTGTCTTGATTATCCTTAATATTTCGTTGGAATGTGAAATCAGTATTTTAATAAAATTCCAGCTTCAAACGACCCATTGGACTATTTTTTTTGAATTTTTTTTCTACTTCTTAAGTGTTTGGGGTGGCTTAAGGGGAAGTTCCGGCCGAGTTATTGTCTTGATTTTTTTTTATATACTGTGGGGGTGTGAGAGGAAGGTTTAAAAAAAATCCCAGCTTCAAACGACCCTTTGAATTATTTTTTTTGAATTTTTTAAAAATTTTTAAGTCTTTGGGGTGGCTTAAGCGGTAGTTCCGGCGGAGTTACTTTTTTGATTATACTTCGTAGTCTGTGGAGGTGTAAAAGGAGTGTCTAAATGAAATCCTAGCTTCAAACGACACTTTGAAATATTTTTTTCGAATTTTTTCTCAAATTTTTAAGTCTTTGGGTAGCTTAAGGGGTAGTTCCGAATGAGTTATTGTCTTGATTATTCTTTATATTCTGTAAGTATGTAAAATAAGTATTTTAAAAAAATTCCAGCTTTAAACGACCATTTGAACTATTTTTTTTGAATTTTTTTTCAAATTTTTAAGTCTTTGGGGTAGCTTAAAGGGTAGTTCCGTCGGAGTTATAGTCTTGATTATTTTTTATATTCTGTGGAGGTGTGAGAGAAGTGTTTAAAAAGAATCCCAGATTCAAAAGACCCTTTGAACTATTTTTTTTGAATTTTTGAATGAATTTTCAAGTCTCTGGGGTTGCTTAAGGGGTAGTTCCGGCGGAGTTATAGTCTTGTTTATTTTTTGGAGTTTGTGGGAATGTAAGAGAGAGGTTACGAAGAATTCCCAGCTTCAAACGACCCTTTGAACTATATTTTTTTGAAATTTTTAATGTATTTTTAAGTCTGCGGAGTGGCTTAAGGGATAGTTCCGGCGGAGTTATAGTCTTGATTTTTTTTAATATTTTGTGGGAATGTAATAGGAGTTTTTATGAAAAATCCTAGCTTCAAACGACCCTTTGAACTATTTTTTTTGAATTTTTTTTTAAAATTTTTAAGTCTTTTGGGTGGCTTAAAGGGTACTTCCGTCAGAGTTATTGTCTTGATTTTTTTTTGTAGTCTGTGAAGGTGTAAGTGGAGTGTCTAAATAAAATCCCAGCTTCAAACGACCCTTTGAACGATTTTTTTTTAACTTTTCGAAAAATTTTTAAGTCTTTGGGGTGGCTTAAGGGGTAGTTCCGGCGGAGTTATCGGCTCAATTATTATTTGTAGTCTGTAGAGGTGTAAGAGGAGTGTTTAAAAAAATCCCAACTTCAAAAGACCCTTTGAACTATTTTTTTTATTGTTGAATAAATTTTTAAGTCTTTGGTGTGGCTTGAGGGGTAGTTCCGGCGAAGTTATAGTCATGATTATTCTTTATATTCTTTGAAAATGTAAGAAAAAGGTTACAAAAAATTCCCAGCTTCAAACGACCGTTTGAACTATTTTTTTTTTAATTTTTTAATGTATTCTTAAGTCTGTGTAGTGGCTTAAGGGTAGTTTTTGCGGAGTTATTGTCTTCATTATTTTTTGTAGTCTGTGGAGGTGTAGAAGGAGTGTTTAAAAAAAAATTGCAGCTCCAAACGACCCTTTGAACTATTTTTTTTGAATTTTTTAGCAAATTTTTAAGTCTTTAGGTTGTCTGAAGGGGTTGTTCCGTCGAAGTTATCGTCTTGATTATTCTTCATATTTCGTTGGAATGTAAAATAAGTATTTTAAAAAAATTCCAGCTTCAAACGACCCTTTGAACTATTTCTTTCGAATTTTTTTTTCAAATTTTTAAGTCTTTGGTGTGGCTTAAGGGGTAGTTTCGGCGGAGGTATTGTCTTGATTATTTTTTAAATTTCGTGGAGATGTGTAATAAGTATTTTGAAAAAATCCCAGCTTCAAACGACCCTTTAAACTATTTTTTTTGAATTTTTTTTCAAATTTTTAAGTCTTTGGGTTGGCTTAAGGAGTAGTTCTGGCGGAGTTATCGGCTTGATTATTTTTTGTTGTCTGTGGGAAGTGGCTATAGACACCAGACACGGGAATCCCGCAGACATAAAATTACAGACACGGAAAAGTTACAGAAACCGTTAAATTTAAAAAAATCCCGTCTATATAATTAGAAACACGTTAACAATTTTACACTAAAAACCCGGCCGTTAGTTCAATACACACGGAAAAACTTAAAAACACGGTATTTATACACAGACGAAGATACAATTCATGTAAGCCAAATGACACACAAAAAACACGGTGTCTCTTAAATATACGGACAGACACTTATAAACGAAATGACAAACTAATAACACGGGAATTCATCAAATACACGTTAAGTTTTAAAAAAAACGGTATTTTTACACACACGGAAAAAATTAATAAAAAAAAACGGAAAGACACCCTAAAAACGCGGTGGTTCTTCAAATACACGTGAAGTCTTAAATGAATGGTATTTTTACACACACGGAAAAAATTTATAAAAAAGCGGAAAAACACACTAAAAACACGGTGATTCATTAAATACACGTAAAATCTTAAAGAGGCGGCGTTTTTACGAACACGGAAAAAATTAATAAAAAAACGGAAAGACACACTAAAAACACTGTGATTCTTTAATTACACGTGAAGTCTTAAATGAACGGTATTTTTATACACACGGAAAAAATTATAAATAAATGCAATGACACACTAAAAACACATTGATTCATTAAATACACGGAATGTCTTCAAGAAACGGTATTATTATACCCACGGGAAAAATTATAAGTAAACGGAATGGCACCCTAAAAACACGGTGATTCATTAAATACACGGAGAGTCTTAAAGAAACTGTATTTTTATACACACGGAAAAAATTATCAATAAAGGCAATGACACAGTAAAAACACGGTGATTCATTAAATACACGGAATGTCTTAAAGAATCGGTATTATTATACCCACGGGAAAAATTATAAATTAACGGAATGGCACACTAAAAACACGGTGATTTATTAAATACACGGAGAGTCTTAAAGAAACCGTATTTTTATACACACGGGAAAAATTATAAATAAAGGCAATGATACACTAGAAACACGATGATTCATTAAATTCACGGAATGTCTTAAAGAAACGGTATTATTATACCCACGGGAAAAATTATAAATAAACGGAATGACACACTAAAAACACGGTGATTCATCAGATACACGGAATGTCTCAAAGCAACGGTATTATTATACCCCCGGGAAAAATTATAAATAAACGGAATGGCACACTAAAACCACGGTGATTCATTAAATACACGTAAAGTCTTAAAGAAACGGTATTTTTACACACACGGAAAAAATTAATAAAAAACGGAAAGACACACTAAAAACACGGTGATTCTTTAAATACACGTGAAGTCTTAAATGAACGGTATTTTTATACACACGGAAAAAATTATCAATAAAGGCAATGACACAGTAAAAACACGGTGATTCATTAAATACACGGAAAGTCTTAAAGAAACGGTATTATTATACCCACGGGAAAAATTATAAATTAACGGAATGGCACACTAAAAACACGGTGATTTATTAAATACACGTGAAGTCTTAAATGAACGGTATTTTTACACACACGGAAAAAATTTATAAAGAATCGGAAAAACACACTAAAAACACGGTGATTCATTAAATACACGGAAAGTCTTAAAGAAACGGTATTTTTATTCCCACGGGAAAAATTATAAATAAACGGAATGGCACACTAAAAACACGGTGATTCATTAAATACACGGAACGTCTTAAAGAATCGGTATTATTATACCCGCGGGAAAAATTATAAATTAACGGAATGGCACACTAAAAACACGGTGATTCATTAAATACACGGAAAGTCTTGAAGAAACGGTATTTTTCTTCCCACGGGAAAAATTATAAATAAACGGAATGGCACACTAAAAACACGGTGATTTATTAAATACACGTGAAGTCTTAAATGAACGGTATTTTTACACACACGGAAAAAATTTATAAAGAAACGGAATGGCACACTAAAAACACGGTGATTCATTTAATACACGTAAAATCTTAAAGAGGCGGTGCTTTTACACTCACGGGAAAAATTATAACTAAACGGAATGGCACACTAAACACACGGTGATTCATTAAATACACGGAAAGTCTTGAAGAAACGGTATTTTTCTTCCCACGGGAAAAATTATAAATAAACGGAATGGCACACTAAAAACACGGTAATTCATTAAATACATGAAAAGTCTTAAAGAAACGGTTGTTTATACCGACGGAAAAAATTATAAATGAAGGCAATGGCACACTAAAAACATGCCCATTCATCAAATACATAGAGAGTATTAAAGAAGCGATATTCTATCACGGGCGGGAAAAAATTATTTATTAACGGAATGACACGCCAAAAAGATGTTGATTCATTAAATACACGTAAAGTATTAAAACATGCGACATTCTCACACATACGTAAATGATTATTAATCAACCGAATGACACACTGAAAAAACGGTGTCGTGTTAAATGCGCGGAATCTCTGTAGAAAACTTCTTATAGAAGATGCACTGAGAAACAATTTTATTTTATAATAATAAAATTTTATTACTATTCAATAAAACGTTTATTTGGCTAATAAAGGGGAAGGGGAAATAAACAAGTAGGTTAGGTTAGAATGTCTCGTTGGAACATCTTTATACTATTTATTTATTAAAAGATTTTACTGTGAAAATATATTTGAATATATTATAATTAATTGATAAATATTAATTTTTTTTTTGAAATTATTTGTTTTAATGACTTAATATTCGTATAGTAGGTTAGGTTAGAATGTCTCGTTGGAACATCTTTATACTATTTATTTATTAAAAGATTTTACTGTGAAAATATATTTGAATATATTATAATTAATTGATAAATATTAATTTTTTTTTTGAAATTATTTGTTTTAATGACTTAATATTCGTATTAAAAACACATATCAGTATTTGAGAAAATTTTATTAAATACTAATAAAATTTTATTCATACGGAATATAATTTTATTACTGTAAGTTGTACGATATTTGTGTCATCTTGATTATTGTCGTAAGCAAATAAAATAATGTCTAAAGATAATAATAATAGTGTGCGCCCTTCTCAAACCAACGCTATTCCGAAATATATATATATATATATATATATATATATATATATATATATATATATATATATATATATATATATATATATATATAGTTGTCGAGGGGTCCCGTGACGTCATAAGCCCCTTGAATGCCGGGGAAGGGATTTTATGGCCCAAAGAGTACGGTGGTTGACGAAAAATTTTCGAGAGTGGAAAAGTACTCCCACAAACAAGTTTTACTATATACATATTTAATATTTTTTTAAGATTAAAAAAATAATTAATGAGCAAGATAGTAAAAAATGAATTTTGTTGGTAATTCATTTGTAATTTAATTAATATAATTAAACTATAAATAAATAATAAACAATTATTTAAATTAATATTTTTTTCATGAAAAATCCCAAACTTTTAATTGATGCATTATTAAGAAATTTTAAATTTTAATAATTTTATTTGGCATTTTCTAAAATATTTATAATTAAAAAAATGTAATTAATGAATTTTTTTTTTTTATTTTGTAAATTTTAGTAATGCATTGCTGTCCAAAATAACAATTTTTTTAAAATAATCCATAAGTGCTTTTTATCAAATGACTTGTTAAATCTAATTTTTTTTTACTTTAAAAAAAAGCAATGATTATTGAAAAGTTTGTTTTAATCGATTGATTTGTTTTATGAATATCATTGTTTAACGTTTTTCTAAAAATGTTTTGTTGAATAGCTCACAAATTATTATTCTGTAATTAATAAATATGTAAATATGAAATTTTTGACAAATAAAAAACGGAAAATATCTGGTCGACGCTTTTTTAGTTTAATATTAAAACAGAAGAAAATTAATTTAATACTTTTTTAAAAAAATTTCATAAATATTATAAAAAATTATATTACAAATAATAAATAGTGTGATGTAAATTCTTAACGTTCAAAAAAAATAATAATTTAAAAATCACAAATATTAATTTGATTTCGAATGAAAAATGGAAAATTTTTTGACTAAGAAATTCGCAACCCTGCTAACGATTGTGAGAGTAGTAGAGGAGCAAGGGGCTTCCGAGATACTGGCCAAGTGGGGATCTGCATTACCGACTGAGTGGTTCATGTCCATGCTAAGTTACCGACCGCTGTTTTGACCATATTCTCAACCCTTTTTTATCAACCCTTTTGATCCGCCATCTGGTCGTCGATAATTTGAATTTCCCACCCTTCTGATCCGCCATCTCGTGACCGCTATTTCCACCATTTGATCCACCACGTGGTGGCTACCACGTAGTAGCCGCCACGCGGTAGCCACCATTTTCCGCGACTGCGTCACACCTTTTAGCCCGGCATCTGATAGCCGCCATTTTGACCATGCTTACAACCCTTTCACCGGCATCTCCCGCGATTTTGCCGCCATTTTGTCCCGTTATTTCGTCAGCCTTTTTCTGTAAACAAGTCCTAACTTGTTAGTGACGTCATTTTCTGATGAAATTTTTTTTTCTGATGCAACCCTTTATGCGCAATTTACCCCCACTTTTTCATCTTTATGTTGGTGGTGGGGATTGATGATATAAAATCAGCTCGCGACCGTGAGATCATCATCCAGTTTGGATTTGTTACCTTGTGCTCTTCAAGCTAACCAGTAAAAAAATTTCGTGATTTAAATATTAAAAGAACCATCTTTAACCTGAAAATGGAATTAGTTGAGCTCAACAAAATTAATCTTACACCAGGATATCTGCTCACGAAGAAGATCTACGAGTTGGAAGAGGTTGTAATCTATAAGATTATTCAGTTGAAAACGGTCTCTACCAAGTTTGGCTTTCAATATGTCGCTACAATTGAAGCCGAGTTTCAAATTTTTCTTCCCGCTAAAACTGTAAAATTTTTGAACGCCAATGCTGACATCTTTGTGAAATTAGTGTAATCCACCAACAACAATCTACTTTATCTACACTATCATCAGAGAGTATATGTTGGTACGCCATCATTGACAGACGTGTTTGAAAGGAGTGCTTTCAATTGTGTTATTTTATCGTTACAGTGCTTACAAACAATTATGCAAAGAGCCACCTCCGCGAAATTAATCGCTCTTATTCTTATGGTGCAATTTTAAACTTTATTCATTATCTTTAACTCGTGCAATTATTTAATCTTTTGTGTGGACAAGCGGTTTGTGGTTATGTTCAACCCTAACGGTTATGAAGACTGACGCGCCATCTCCTGCAACCAGTCCCAAGCATACAGAGACAGTTGGTACTGACTGCGACACAAACTATACCACACCATTGCGTGAGTCCCCCACCACACCCCTGGCGGGAAATTTGGATCGTATAGCGCCAGTCTTTAACTTCAAAGCACAAACAAAACTTTACTCTCCTGATAATCGCAAGGACGCAGTAAGCAAATCTCGCAAAGGCCGACTCACCAACTGTGAATCGCTCAGCAGATACAACTCAGGCTCGACAACATCCCTCCCCGAACTATTCCTCAACGCCAACAATAAGAGGGGACGTGATCGTGATATCTCTGGATCTAGCAACCGCAGCCCACCAACGAAGCTCAGCCGGTCTATATCCTCACCACCAAAACTGAAAGATGACGAACACCGAACACCTCACAACACAGCCAGCAATATGGGTGAAAACACTAAGTCCTGTGAATCGCTTGACGAACTCCTCCGCAGGATGGAAATCTGGCGCACCGAGGATAAAGCACAACTAACCACCCAGCTTGCTGCCTTCAAGGAAGAAATAGCAACACAAATCTCAACGGCCTCGCAGGTGAACCACGAAAAGATACAGGAGATCAAGGCAGTCCTGGCAGCTGAAAATGAGAGTTTAAAAAAAGCAATTTCCTCCCTAAAAGAGCGCATCACCACTCTAGAGCTAACACGTGAACTCTCATCACTTGGGGAAATCGCAAATCAATCTACTCCGAACCCTTCGTCAGGTCTCGCAAACATGTTGGATGAGCAAATCAGAAAAACCACCAGAGAGACACTGGACAAGCTAGCAAGGAAGAATAATGTTATTATAAAAGGCCTCAACTGTCAGCTAGGCACACCATCCAGGACTGCCTCTGACTTCTTCACAAAACAGTTCAAGCTAACTAACTGCGTCTCCGAAGCAATTGTCATTGGCAAAGATAAAGATAGAATTAAAGTCACGCTGAAAGACCACGCGGCCAAAAAAGCTATCATGTCTGGGAAGAAGAATATTAATGCTCCAATATATATAAACAACGATCTAACCCGTGAAGAACAGCTCATTGCAAAAAAGCTTAGGGACGCAAGTAAAAAATTTAAAAAAGGGGGTAAAAAAGTAAAATTACATCATCAAAGCATCACTGTCGATGGCAATCGCTACAAATATGACCTAGCCAAGCAGTTGCTGGTCCCCGTACAAGACAATGATGCGAATCTTATGCAAATAGACCCAGGTCAAGGCACTAGTCCGCTCAACACTTCAAAAAGCGGGGGGTTTCCCCTCAACATGAACCAACCAACCCATCAAGCATAAATAGTATATTACACAACTAGGGAAGTAAAGTAAGAAATGTCTCAGATCACATGTAATTGTTGGCCGAGGCGAAGCCGAGGTCAACAAACATGTGATCTGAGGCTTTCTTATTTACTTCCCGTGGAGTGTATACTATTTTTTTGCTCGACGAAGGCAGAAAGGGGCAACTTTGTTTAGCGCAGCGGGCCGAAAGTTGACGCTTTCTGCCCGTCGAGCAAAAAAATCACTTTCTGGAACGTCCATGGTATCTTCAATCTACTCGACTCATTAGCATCCTTCAATTCATCGTACATAGGAGTGTCGGAAACGTGGTGTATGAACCCTATTACCGTTCATGCTCTCTCTCCCTGGCAGTCGTTTTGGTCTCCGGCCACCAAACAGCAACCAGGACCGGGCAGGCCCAGTGGTGGTCTACTATCACTGGCTGCAGCCAACGTAAATACCACTACCCTGTCATCCTGCAATGCCTGGATCATCTCCAAGCTCTGTATACAGAAATTATCCATAATCTCTATCTCCGTATATTTTCACCCGAGCGCAGACCTATCCACACTCTTAAGCCAACTTCAAGCAACAATCAACGACATTCTGGCCACACATTACTTTGACTTATTTATCATCGCCGGCGACTTCAACTCCAGACCTGGTTCACTTGGACACACGGACGAAAATATAATACGAGGCTCCTCCCTTAATAAGGATCGTTCCTCGCTTGACCTCATACACAATCAAAGAGGCTTAACAGTTCTGGAGTTTTTCGAAGCAAACGGTTTCACCCTTCTTAATGGTCGTACGCCTAGCGACACGCCGGGTCACTACACGTTTACAAACAAAAATGGACAAAGTGTGGTTGACTTGATCTGGGTAAACAACGACAGCCTTCATCTAGTCAAAGACATGTGGGTCGACGAACTAGTTTCTAAATCGGACCACTTTCCAACTACAATTGAAATTTACCTCAAGTATAATGCAAATACGGATACGTCAAACTCTGCCCAGGGTACATCCAAGACTACACAGTACAAACTCTGCTGGAAGAAGGACAAGTTTTTTTTTTTTGTTTAATTCATTAGGAAATTTTCCAAAACCCATGTGAAAATTGCGTATCAAAATAATTCCGTTTCAATACAGTTAATTTTTTTCAACTATCAGTTCGGTGACTTTTTTTGCGATTTCGGCGGCCATATGTATTATTTTTCATAAAATAGAATTGAAATAACTATAAACATGCAGAAACTATACACACATGATGGTATAATTACTAACTGTTTTATCATCTGTTGAGATTTTTTTTGGCTTGACCTACAAAGGAGATAACACCACTCGCAAGAAAATTCAAACAAAAAAAAGTATAGAAGCCTTTATGAAAAAGTTAACAAATCATAATGTAAACATTCAATTTAACTAATTTGTGTATGACATGAGCGCTTAAGGCATGCTCATTTGGATTTTCCAAACTTTTCTTATTAATTTGATAACCATCATTTTTGACTTAGCATGAGATAATATCTAGATCTATGAATTCAATAACTTCTCCATTTATCTTCTTAATTAAGTGAAAACACTTTCATTATAAATGATTGTCACACTGACGCCGAAGAGCTCAAAAGCATAGAACAGCTATATCTTCAAACTAAGAGATCTCGTATTGACACGAAAATTATATTTTTGAGCTCGAAGAGCTCAAAACCTTAATAAGTGTAAATTTGAGCGCTTAAGTATGGAATTAGCGGGAAGTTGCAGGGATAACCTTTAGGGTCAACCGTTTTCCTAATTCTTTGATAGGGATTTACAATAGTAATCTCGTATTTTTCTAATCGAATTTAATATAATAATCTTTTCATAAAATTACGATAGTAAATTTTAAAAAATCTTTTCTAAACTGTAAATTTTCGTCGTATCTATTTAAAAGTTGCTAGTAATCCAAGTATACTCCAGCATTACGACAGTTGTATTGAAATTTTTCATCTATTTTTTGCTGTGCACGCAATTTTTCTTAGAAGAAGTAGAAGTAGCTGTTTTATCGATACGAGGATCTGTATAGCTAAATTCGCTGTACTGTGAACCTTTATCGGTTAGAAGATCGCGGAGTTTGTTCAATCGAGCCTCTTACAGAAACGTTTTCATTTTTTTTAAACGAGTAATTCCTCGATACAAAGTTACAAATTATTAAATTATAAAATTCAGTACCTTTAATACAAAATAAAATCAATAATTATAATTATTTCTTGAATGCTCTATTGAAAAAATTCTCAATTCATGTTCTATTAATAATAAATGACTAATTTGTTTGACGAAAAGAAAAAAAGTTAATTACTTTCGTTCCGTGTTTTCTTTCCTCGAAATCTACTTAAGTATCTTCATCAATATTCAGTTTCTTCATTAATACATAAATTAATATATATTTTGTCGGGTTTAGTTTTTTCATTGTTTTAATAAAAAATCAATTAAATTTTTCAAATTTCTTTCTGAAAATTGCAAACATTCAATTATTAATACTTTCTATTTTTTAAATAATTCTTAAATTAAATGTTTCTTTCGCAATCTTAGTTTAGTTTTAAAATGTATTAATATTATTATTATATTGTTAATAGTAATAAATATACTCATTAAAAAATTTATTATACTAAAATTACAAGAATTTTTAATATATTTAGAAAAATTTATTAAATTTTCTAAATTGTTTTTAAGTATTCTCAAAAATAATGTCACAAATTTCAATTGATTTAATTATTTATACAATTGAATTTTAATTTTATGATTATCTTAATGTTACTTGATAAATTTTTTTTTTTAATTTTAATATAATTCAATTGTTCATTAAATATTTGTAGAATAGTAATGTCAAGAAACCAATTGAATAACTCAAGTAAATTCACGATCGTCGTTTTAATGATTCGTCGTAAGGAAACGATTTAAAGCTAAATTGACCTAAGTAAAAGTCCCTATTATTGACAGGGTCCCCCACTATTGGCACCCTATTTAATTTAATTATGTTATTATTAAAATCTGTTAATAATCGCGATTGTTGATATTTTATGACAATTTTACATATTTTTAAAATTAAAAAATATTAAATTTATTGCTATTAAAGATAATTAATTAAATTATATAAGTAAAACCAATGATTAAAATGTCCTATAAAAAAAAGTTGACAATATTGATTTTAAACACGATAAAAAAATTCAAATATTCATGATCACTTTTATAGTGTCAATAATGGGGGCTTTTACCTTACACAGGGTATCGCTGAGACAATATGTTTCTCTCTGTGTACGAACTTAATTGATCTTAAATTGTTCTCTTAAGAACAATTATGGTAAGTCAACGAATATTAATGATTCCCCTGCATTTCAACAATTTACAAACACGATCATTAGTTGATAGATTTAATTCGAATTCTCTCTGTGCATTATATAACTTTGCTCCGATTATACTTACTGAGCTCATTAGTAAAGCAATGCAAATATATTCGACCTTAAACTGCACATTACTAGTTATATTACATGATGTGTAAACTACTAAGCACGAAACTCAATTTATCATATATCGGATTAAAAATGACACTCAAAATCAGTAATTTGAAAATTTTTGAAATATTTGAAAATTTATAGTAATAAAAGTATAATCCAGCTTTACAATAGTTGTATCGTAAATTTTCCCAGAAATTTTTTTCCGTGTGTGAATGTCAAAAATGTTAAAGTATGATAATCAAGAATTTTGACTTTGATATTTATCATTTCGTATCTAAAAAATGATCCCATGATATGTAAAATGTATGAAATACAGATACTAAATTTCAAATACAAACAACGTCAATATTGACAAAGTAAAATGGTAAATTTTAACCCCTTCTCCTCATTTTAATTCCCCTTCTCGTCATAGTATGGACTATTTATTGAAACGGCAATTTTTACTGTTTAAAACTATAATTTTTTAAGATGAGAAAGTCGTTCTTTACTTTAGTAATTGTAATTGTAATTGTTTATTGATTGACTGTGGGACAACGTCCCCTAACAGTCAGAAGAAATACATAGAGTAATATAATACAATACAGAGAGTGATATATTTGAATAGTATACAGATAAATTTTAGAATAATAAAATATTTTTGTTTTTTTTAAATATTACAAAAGTCAAGTGGTCTCTCTTGTCCCCTGTAGGTTATAACGTTCTTATATTTCAATTTTTAAAGATTTTCACATTGAATTTCACCCAAATATCACACGGTTAATTATCCAACCTACACTTCATTTTGCTCTATCGCCATTAAGGACGTTCCAAGAAAAAAACTGTTTCCTTGAAATTTTTTGAAATTTTTCGTACTTATACTCATAAGTCTCCTCTATACGCAGGAATTTTTTTATTAATTTATCACTCCTTGAATCCCCCAACTTGGACACTCTGAAGAAAATCCATGGATACTGCCGGTAATGCTTTAAAATAAATTTCAATTCAGCCAAATTTTAAATTGTCATTACCATCAATATATAAATAGCTCAATTTACACCGCATTGTACTCGAAGCCAATTGCTACGAGAATTGTATTCTTTAACACGCAATAAACTATATTATTATTATCTACACTATCATCAGAAAAAAGATAATTTATTTGAATTTGTAATTGATAAATCTTAGAAAACTTTAATAAAACTAATTTATTATAATTAAACGAGTTGCTTTATTTGTTTAGATTAATATGCTATGATTTAATTCTTTACGATTAAAGTCTTATCTCCTTTGTCAATAATTTTACTCAATACTAATAATAATAATAATAATAATAATAATAATAATAATAATGAAGAAAAAAAAATACCATAAGATTGTTCTGAAGAAATGGAAAAAAAATATGATAACTTTAAATAATAAGAATTTTTTATTAAAAATTTATGTAATATTCAAAGTATAACCATCAATATTATCAATTAAATTTCATAAAATCCTTGAAATAATAAAAAATTCAACTTAAATTAGAATTACTATTGAAATTATAAAAATATTTTTTATTAAAAATTTAAATAATAATAAAAAACTTAGATGGAATCAAACATTACTATTCGAATAATAAATTGAATTTAAATAAAAAAATAAAAAAAAATTAAACACACACGTAGATCATTAATCCTCTTTTAATAATTTTTTATATATATTCATTTCAAGTATATATATTTTTTTAAAATGAATTTTTTTTATGTCAAGTTAAGCAGTTTCAATTAGCAATTGAAAAAAATAATAAAACGCGGCAAACTTTAATGAGAAAAAAATTAAAAGAAAATAAAATAATATCAACAACTCTAGTTGTCAACATTAAAACTATTCAATATCTATCTAAGTAGTTAACTAATTAATAAAAAGAAAATATACTAACAAGTATTGTCGGTAGAGACCAAGTAGAGACCATCATTATAACTATTTTTTACTTCTTTCTTAGTGAGTGTGTTGTGTTTAGTACTGTGAACTATTATTAGTTGTGTTATTGTAATTGTTGATATTAATATATATCGAATTCAATAACTACACCGCTCCGTGACATTGCTTTATAATATTTAAATAGTCTGTCTGTTAACATGAAAATATTAAACCAATATTTCGGTACTTTTTTTTTTTTTTTTCATTTTTTCATTTTAAATCTTGCTGATAATAATTACTATCTATATCACAGATTCAAGTGACTAAATTCCTTTAAAAATATAATATAAATATGTATGATGATCGTATCATTATTATTATTATAATTATTAATATTATTGTTATTTTTATTATTACTATTATCATTAATCATTAGTAATTAGCAATAATAAATATACATATTTCCATACGTATATATCTGAAAATAATTGTTTAAGCAAAAAGTGCTGATACGATTTCATTGGAAACGTGTAGAGATTTGGAATACCGATTTATGCTATCATTTAAGTATTATTATCACTACTTTCATTTAATATATAAATTATATTAATTTTATTTGTTTTTAAACAAAAAATTATAAATAATAGTAGTAATAATAATAATAATATAAATAACAATAGTAATAATAACAATAAAATGTTAAATTGTTAGCATAAATTAGTCGCTTCAATTGTTGCGCTGAATGTATTCAGGATAAGAAATAGAAGGAGTTGTATTAGTGTACTGAGCGTACAAATATAATGCGGGATGAATTCCTGGTGGTGGAATACCACTGCGATTAATATGACCATGACCATGATCAAGTTGGTTATGGTTATGAGGATGAGGATGAGTATGATTATGATGATGATGATGATGATGATGATGATGATGGTGGTGGTGGTGGTGGTGGTGGTGGTGGTGAGCGTTGCAGCAGTCGTCCTCGTCGACTACGACCAAGCTGCTGGGGTAGTTGTTGTTGTTGTTGTTGTTGCTGGTGGTGTAGTTGTTGCTGCTGGTGTAGATGTTGATCTCGTTGTTGTTGATGTAAACTTGACATAATACGTCTTGATATGACATTTGTCATATTCAATGATACACCTATCGTAATTGATGATAATCTATCAATTAAATGCTGCGTCATTGTTGATGGTAGTGGTGCTTGTGATGATTGTGATGGTTCAGAATTCACATTGAACTCAAACTCAATGTCGCTTATATTTAGAAAAAAACGTGGTGCGTAATTTTCTAATACAAAATAGTAATCACCTATCATTGAGTTGTCTCCTTGTACACCTAACAGTCTGAACCACCATACTTCCAAATGATGTTGCAACATCAGAATCGTGCGATAATTCCCAAGTTGAATGTGCGGATATCTAGTAAGTTCTTGACCACTTCTGATGGCGTTGGTTAATTGATGACGTACATGATCAATTAAATTATTTACTTCCAAATTAAAAATTTCTAACCATACACGGGGAATAAAAATATCATAATCCATGTAACGATCGATTCTGTTGGCATCATCTGAGGTAGCCATTGTTACTGAAAAAAAAAAAAAAAATTTTTTAAAATCAGCTTGCCCCAGTATATTCTTTTTACACTTAATTTCCTAATTCATTTTTTTATTCTCTAAGTTAAATTATTAATTTATTTTCTCAATTATTTTTTATGTAACTATTATTATTTTAACTTGTTATAATTTACTTAATTTTAACCATTGTTAAATTATTTTTTTTGTTTTTTTTAATAACTTTTATTATTATTTATTTTAATGTTTATCATTTTTTCTTTACTTTTATTATTATTTATATATTAAGATTTTAACTATTCATAGAAAATATTTTTATCCAGCCATTTTTTTTTATTTCACCATCACTATCACTATTATTCTTTTGATATTTATTATTCAATTTTATTTAATTATTATTTAACAGTTATACTAATTATTATGTATATTAATTATTTAATTTATATATATATATATATATATATATATTATTTAATTATTATTATTAACTTCCAAATTAAAAATTTCTAACCATACACGGGGAATAAAAATATCATAATCCATGTAACGATCGATTCTGTTGGCATCATCTGAGGTAGCCATTGTTACTGAAAAAAAAAAAAGAAAATTTTTAAAATCAGCTTGCCACAGTATATTCTTTTTACACTTAATTTCCTAATTCATTTTTTTATTCTCTAAGTTAAATTATCAATTTATTTTCTCAATTATTTTTTATGTAACTATTATTATTTTAACTTGTTATAATTTACTTAATTTTAACCATTGTTAAATTATTTTTTTGTTTTTTTTAATAACTTTTATTATTATTTATTTTAATGTTTATCATTTTTTCTTTACTTTTATTATTATTTATATATTAAGATTTTAACTATTCATAAAAAATATTTTTATCCAGCCATTTTTTTTCATTTCACCATCACTATCACTATTATTCTTTTGATATTTATTATTCAATTTTATTTAATTATTATTATTAACAACAACAATACTTACATTCAACACTTGTATTCGTTCAATAATCGATGTCTGTCTTTAACGTATTAAACATTATCACGGTTGTGATCTTTTGTTGTACCACTAAAAACTATAAGATTTCTGAAAAACGGATAACCCGCGACACCCGCGACACCCAAGTTTCGGGTAGAGACGGAGAATACAAAAGTCTCATGCTAGTGAGTGAGACAGCAATATGGCGGCTCTTGTAAACAAGCCGGCGTGCTGTCGCCGGTCCGCGTCTGGTTGTCTTGACCAAAAAAATGCTATAGTTAGCAATAAATTTTTGAAATAAACATCAAGAATTATTAATAATTTATTAAATAATAAATATCAATCGTCAAAATGAGATGACATTGCTTTTAAATAATTTTATTATTAATTTAATGCTGAAGAATCGGGAAAAAATTATAATTTAAAAAATTACATCCATTTTTTTTTTTCATTGAATAAAAAAAAATTTTTTTTAATACTCTTACATGAATAGTTTATTTATAAAAATTTTTTAAATTTTAATTATTAATTTTTCTAATAAATAAACTATATTTTATAGAAAAAATTTTTAAATCTCCCGCGACAAAAAAAATCACATGTCAATAAATAAGTCAATTTGAAACGCCCTCTAATAAACCTTAGAATTTGTCCATGATGGTAACTGGATTTTTATGGTAACCAAACTATGATGGTAAATAGAATTGTACTATTATCATCAACTCAAAACTTTAAATATTTAAATTTAAACTATCATCAAATTATTTAAAAAAAAATATTTAAATTTAAACTATCACTAATTTACTTTAAAAAAAAAAATATATTTAAATTAAACTATTTTTAAATTATTTAAATTTAAACAATCACTAATTTATTTGAAAAATTTATTTAAATTAAAAAATATATTTAGATTAAACTATTAATAAATTATTTAAAGAAATATTTAAATTTAAACCGTTGTTATTAAATTTTTTTTTAAATAAATATTCAAACTATTATGAAAGTATAAAAAAAAAAAAAAAATATTTAAGCTATTGTTTATTTAAAAAAAAAAACATTTAAATTAAGAATCTTATTAATTTATAATAAAGAAATTTAATTGCTGATGATTAAAAATAATTATGATTTATTGTTTTTTACAAAATTTACAATTAATTACTAGTGGAATATCATCAAAAAAATCATCGTATTCAATTGCTGTTGTCTTATAGTGTTTATTACAGCGCCTGTACTTCATGATGTCCTTGTCCTCCTGAAAAGCTGCTGGTAGTTTCAACCAAATACTGTTGATTTTGTCTGCAGCACATCCAATAATAAAATGTTTAGGTAGCATAGCAATATCTTGTGGTCTCATATCTTCAATACTCAATTTGCAGAATAATTTCAGTGATTTTTCAAGAGATGGACTCCCACAGTAATTTTTAACAAACCATTCTTTTAATTTTTTAACATTCTCTAAAGCACACCAGTACAAGATGGCCTGCTGTGCATGATTGCTGCAGAAATGACAAGTGTAATCTTGGCGTTTTTTCAGCGGTGGGCAGTCCAAATTCTCCAAGTCAATAATTGTATTTGACTTGACAATATTCTGTAGCCAGCGTTTTTTCTCTAAGCCTTTGACGTATATAAACTGCTTGTCAGCTACTGCTTTTTCTATGACTTGGTTGAGTTTGTTGTAGGAAACTTGTCCTTGAGTCCAGGAAATTTTATGACATGCAGCGATGATGGCTTTGTTAAGTCGCTGGTAGTGTAACGATTGAAAGTCCCAAGGGTAAGGTGGCTTGAAGACTATACTTGATATTTCTTCAATCTCCTGGTCAATGGTGATCCAAGCCAGCTCCTTACATCCAATAATAAAATGTTTAGGTAGCATAGCAATATCTTGTGGTCTCATATCTTCAATACTCAATTTGCAGAATAATTTCAGTGATTTTTCAAGTGATGGACTCCCACAGTAATTTTTAACAAACCATTCTTTTAATTTTTTAACATTCTCTAAAGCACACCAGTACAAGATGGCCTGCTGTGCATGATTGCTGCAGAAATGACAAGTGTAATCTTGGCGTTTTTTCAGCGGTGGGCAGTCCAAATTCTCCAAGTCAATAATTGTTTTTGACTTGACAATATTCTGTAGCCAGCGTTTTTTCTCTAAGCCTTTGACGTATATAAACTGCTTGTCAGCTACTGCTTTTTCTATGACTTGGTTGAGTTTGTTGTAGGTAACTTGTCCTTGAGTCCAGGAAATTTTATGACATGCAGCGATGATGGCTTTGTTAAGTCGCTGGTAGTGTAACGATTGAAAGTCCCAAGGGTAAGGTGGCTTGAAGACTATACTTGATATTTCTTCAATCTCCTGGTCAATGGTGATCCAAGCCAGCTCCTTAACTATGAAAGTTTCACCTTGAAATCCTTGAACGTCGATTATAATTTCCATGATGCGTCCAAGTTGAAGAGAGAATTAGAACTGAACTGCTGGGAACTCGCGATGTTTATATAATATCAACCGAGGAAAGTTGCGATTGGTTGTTGGTGAGTAGTGGGAGAAACGGTTCGCAGTAAGAAAGGGGTAATGACACTAGAAAGATGATGCAAGAAATGGACGCGATGACTACTCTCAAGATGGAGGTTATGACGCCACGTCAGAGAAGATGATGAAATAGATGATTCGTGGTGGGGGTTGAAGAAAGGCTGATGCAATCGCGAGCATATAAAAGCGGATATTTTCACGAGCATTTTCATTATTAAAGTGAATCTTATACAGTGAAGAACCTCTACAAGAACAGAATCTACAACCAAGTGCTACGATCAAGTGCTACAACCGAGTGCTATAACCGAGTGCTACGATCAAGTGCTACAAGAACGAATCTCTACTCAGCGCTTCACAGTTCTTTTGAAGAAGACTTTGTAAAGGAACTCTTCAAGTCAAAATGGATTTGAAGACAGCCATCACCAACTTGGTTTCATCAGTCATCACAGCTTTTGAAGAACTCAGCCAGATTGATCAAGTTCCTCAAGCTACAAGTTTGAGGTGGTTTGATATCTGTGAGGACAATGCTCAATACTACAGTACCATTCTACTCGATCCAACATCAAACGTTCATCTCCGGCAATGTCTACAGTCAAACATAGCTCTCCTGAATACCTATGGAGAAAAATTCTTAGGATTGAGCCATAGAGTTGTTGGTGGTGATCTTGGCAATCGAGCTGCAACCATCAAGTGGCAGGACATGGAGAGCGCATTCCAGGGTAGAATCAAGACGGGATGCGTTATCAATCTTCGTCACACTGACTTGAAGACTTTCTTGAACGATGCTGAAGATTTGGTGATTGAGAAAGTTCAAGAAGCCATGCAGCAGCATGGGAGTCTGAAAGTCAACACCCTGCTTCTTTGTCGATTTGGATGCAATAAGAATGATGCTGTAGTTGTAGAGACCAAGTCATTTCAGAGTAAGAGCTCTACAATTTTAGGTGGAACAGAATTGCATGAATGGTACCAAGAAAGTGTAGTGAATCAAACGTTGAGAAAAGTTGACGAGCTTCAGGAAAATCAGTCAGGCTGGAGTTTGTCAGAAACTCTCAACCTGTCTGTTAATATTTCAAGATTTACACCACTACAAGCGGGAATTTCAACGTTTGTACAAGTCCCAGGTGACATTCAGAAGACAGAAGGTGTAGTCAACATAATAAACAAGGATCACTACTGCTTTCTTTGGTGTGTCGTTGCAGCTCTGTATCCAGTTGAAGCAAACAGGAATTTACCATCTTCATATCCATATCCCAGCTCAGTATTGAATCATACAGGAATAACATTTCCAATAGAATTAAAGGATATATCAACATTCGAAAAAATGAATGATTTGAGGATTAATGTGTATGGTATAGAGCCAAAAGAAAATGAAGAAGATCCCAGTGTCATTGTCCCTCTGTACTTGAGTTCAAATCTTGAGTGTCAGAAAGATGCTATTCATTTGCTTATGATTGAAACAAGCTTAACATTCAACAAAGATGATGGTATTGAAAATCATAAGCCTATATTCCATTTTGCGTGGATAAGAAACCTTTCACGATTAGTAGGAAATACCGTCAAAAAGGGACATTGGAAGGTATTCTTCTGCGATCGTTGTCTTTGTCATTTCAAAGAAGAGGCTTCATTCCGGAGACATCACTCTAATTGTTTCCAGTATAACAAAGTCAGAATGACTCTACCCACGGAAAAAAACAAAATGTTATCATTCAGAGATCATAAATACAAAGATCCAGTACCGTTTGTTGTACACGCAGATCTTGAAAGCGTCCTGGAGGAGGAAACAGAAGATATTCAAAAGCATACACCTCACAGTATAGCTTATTATTTACATTGTAGTTATGACAATTCACTGTCCAAGTTCAATTTAAATCGTTCAGAAAATTGTACTAAGTGGTTTGTGCAAGAACTTAAATCTATAAGCCATCAAGTCAGTGATTATTTGAGAAATCCAAAACCTCTTCCAAAGTTGTCTGATGAAGAACAAAAGTCATTTAATGAAGCAGTGAATTGTCATATCTGCAACAAGCCATTTAAATCTGCCAATGATAAGAAGGTAAGAGATCACTGTCACTTGACCGGAAAATTTAGAGGAGCTGCTCATAACTCCTGTTACTTAAATTATCAACAAAGTCACATCATTCCAATAGTTTTTCATAATTTATCTGGCTATTACTGCCATTTCATCTTAGAGTCTGTAGCAACAGTTTTCAATGGTTCCGTAGAAATATTACCTATTAATAAAGAAAAGTACATCGCATTTACTAAAACTGTAGACGATACTAACATTCACCTTAGATTAATCGACTCATTTAGATTCATGGCATCGAGTATTGACAAACTTTCATCTTACTTGACTGACGATGACATGAAAATTACACGACAGTTTTACTCTGACCCCGAACAACTGAAACTTGTATCAAGCAAGGGAATATTTCCCTATGAATATGTGGACAACGCAGATCTTGAAAGCGTCCTGGAGGAGGAAACAGAAGATATTCAAAAGCATACACCTCACAGTATAGCTTATTATTTACATTGTAGTTATGACAATTCACTGTCCAAGTTCAATTTAAATCGTTCAGAAAATTGTACTAAGTGGTTTGTGCAAGAACTTAAATCTATAAGCCATCAAGTCAGTGATTATTTGAGAAATCCAAAACCTCTTCCAAAGTTGTCTGATGAAGAACAAAAGTCATTTAATAAAGCAGTGAATTGTCATATCTGCAACAAGCCATTTAAATCTGCCAATGATAAGAAGGTAAGAGATCACTGTCACTTCACCGGAAAATTTAGAGGAGCTGCTCATAACTCCTGTTACTTAAATTATCAACAAAGTCACATCATTCCAATAGTTTTTCATAATTTATCTGGCTATGACTGCCATTTCATCTTAGAGTCTGTAGCAACAGTTTTCAATAGTTCCGTAGAAATATTACCTATTAATAAAGAAAAGTACATCGCATTTACTAAAACTGTAGACGATACTAACATCCACCTTAGATTCATCGACTCATTTAGATTCATGGCATCGAGTATTGACAAACTTTCATCTTACTTGACTGAC
>JZSA01001817.1:0-29489 GCA_000956155.1 Cotesia vestalis | reverse complement strand
GAGTTTGAATCATCAGCACAGTTTCCAAATCAAACTGCTGCTTACTGTTTAATAATACACGACCGAATAGTTGAGTACAATCCAATCAGCAGCACTGTAAGAAAACTTACTTAATGGTACAGTTTGATCCTAACCCTACCATACATTACATGTATGTGTGGGACTTTGCATCCAGACAAGCAAGGAAAGGTCCATGGGAACAAGCAGCAAGAGATAGAGAACGATTTCGCCGACGAATACAAGAATTAAATAAAATTATTGAACCTGTATTAATTAATAAACTTAATGTAATAAAAAATAATCAATAAAAAAACACTTTATAATTTAATGATTGTTTATTTATAAAACCTTATTAAAATAATTAAGATAAATTTGCTCATAAAAAAGATTTATTATTACATTCATAGCAGTCCTTTTTCAATGGATAAGGACCATCGAGAACATCATTATACATAGTCTTATAATGCTCTGTACATCTTGTGTAGTCGATAAATCTTGAGTCCATCTTCATGTGATGAGGTAGCTTTGACCATACAGCATTTATTTCATGTTTTGTGAATTGAAGTATGAAGGATTCATCTAAACAGGCAATATCTTGTGGATCCATCTTGACTAAAGACTGGAGCTGATAAAAAAGCTGTAATGACTTTTCCAGCGATGGACTTAGACCCCAACAGCTGAGAAACCAGCGTTTCATTCTCTGAACTGTTTCGTAAGCACAAGCATAATCGCTTTTCTTTGAGTGATTTTTCTTCAAGAGACACGGTTGAATAGGATCAAAGTCTTCAAGATGGTTAATAAATCTCATCTTTGATAAATCAATTATTTCTAACGAATAATTGAGGGTTTTTTCAAGCCAATGTTTTTTTTCTTTACCCAAAACATAAACGTATGTCTTGTGTTTGAGAGTCTCTCGCAGCACTTCTTCGAGTTCGTTATAGAAGAATGATCCTTCATCCCATCTGATGCCATGGCTTCTCAACAAAAAGTCTTTGCTCTCCAAGACCATGAATTCGTTGGTGTATTCTGTTGGTGGCTCGAAAGTTGCTAGCGCAGCAGAACTCAAAAAATCCACTTCATTACTAAGCGATATAACAGCAAGCTCTTTGACAATAAAAACTAAATATTTGTTCAATTAACTAATGTTAAAAATAACATATTAACAATCAATTAAGTTTCTTAAATTTATGATAATTTTCTATTATTATTGTTATGATTTATTATTTCTCAGTTAAAAACAATTTTTTTTACTTAAATTAAAAATGTTAGTGAAATATCAAGACCAGCTCGCAGAAATTATAAAAATGCTTATTTGTCCACTGTTTCTACGAATAAGTATATGAATTATGTAAAATATACCCAACTTAGATTATTACTACAAGTAGAATAGACGCATTGATAGTTTCAATAAATATTTAAATTCAATTTTTTCCGCTTATAACATGAGTTGAACATATCTGATTAGATTGTCGCTTTATGCAGACAATCTTAAATTGAGTCAAAACACGTCAAGTGGACCCCCCTTTTACCACTTGATCATAGAAAACTTATTAAAATATAATTATCGAAAGTAGTTATACCTAAGAATCGTCCCTCAAAACAGTTTTTGAAAATTTTGAATTTAACAACAATTTTTTTAACAATAAAAATTTTCGGTACTTTTAATTAAAAAATTAATTGTGAAAAAGCTATTGAAGCGACAACTTAACGAAATTTTCAGCGATGACAGTAAAATATCTATACTTTCACATAAAATTCTTCTGCAAATTTTTTTTGTTTATTATTATATTTTTTATTAACTTTTAAATAAACAAATTGAATTTTTAATGACTTCTCAGTACGATAATCGAATTTTTTTTTTAGTAATACGCATTACACATTTAAGTTCTTTATTTCGAAATAAAATTTCACTGCCCGGTATTAGTTTAAATGATATGAATTTTTTTGTGATGCAGCGGCGAGCGGTACAAGTGCTGCGCGCTACTGAGCTTAGCCGTTAAGACTGCAGATTGCTACAAATTATACAATTATTTAATAAATGATTTTCACAATTCAAATTTTTTTTTATTTGTTTATATTTTTAACAATATTTGCACAGAGTAATCAAGAGGAATCACCCTAATTAAAAAAATCAATTGAAAAGAATTGAAACTATTTCAATTCTTTTTAATTCTGCTTAATTCCGATGGCCGCATTAAAAAGAATAGAAAATAATTCAAATACCGGTAATTTGAATTCTTTTTAATTTTTCGTGCAGTATTAAAATGAATTAAAAAAAATTCAAACTTCTCTCGTTTTAATTCATTCCAATTCTAACTATTATATTAAAAATAATTGAAAATAATTCAAACCCCGGTCATTTTAATTCTTTTCTATTCTTTATGTAGTATTGGAATAAATTCAAAAGAATTCAAATTTTTGAACTTATTTCAATTTCTTTTGTTATGTCCACCCCAAAATTTTTCTTTTAAATTTAAATCACCCGCGCAGATGGAAGACTTCTCCATGCGCGAAAGCCACAATAAAATATAATATTAAAATTCAAAAAATCGGCTACCAGATGGCGGATCAAAAGGGTTGATAAAAAAGGGCTGAAAATATGGTCAAATGATAAAAAAGGGTTGAAAATATGGTCGGTAATTTAGCATGGACACGAACCACTCAGGTGGTAACTGCTCTGTTTTACCGACTGAGTTTGGACCCCCTTGTTCCTCTACTTATAATATTCCAATAGGACGCTGACGAAGTATTATAAAAAATTCAAGCCTTCGAATAACCCTTTTATTGATAATTTCGAATTTTTTTTTCAATTCTTTAAGTCTCTGTGGTTGATTAAGTAGTAGTTTCGAGGAAGTAAGGGGCCTGATTGCTTATTATATATAACGAGTGTGTGAAAAAATTGTTTGAGAAAATTTACAGCGCCTAATAATCATTTAAACGATTTTTTTCAAATTTTTCCAAGTCTTTAAGATTTAGGGTTGATGGAGTGGTACTTCTAGTAAAGTAAGGGGAATGGTTATATATTTTATTTTGTTAGCGCGTGGAAAACGTGTTTAAAGGAATTTACAGCTCCTTATAATCGTTTAATCGATTATTATCAATTGTTTATGTTATTGGGGTTGCTGGAGTGGTGGTTATTGGGGAGTTAGGAGCCTAGTTTTTTTTCATATTTTGTTAGGGTGCGGAAAAACTTTTTAAGGGAATATACAGCACCTAATGCACGTTTAAACAATTTTTTTTCTAATTTTTTTCGAGTGTCCAAGTTTTGAGGGTTGCTGGAGTAGGAGTTCTGGAAAAGTAAAGGGCCTGGTTATTTATTTTATTTTGTTAAGATGTGGAGAGAGTGTTTTAGAGAATTGAAAGGTCCTAATAATCTATTAAACGATTTTTTTCAAATTTCTTTCAGCTCTTTAAGACTTGAGTGTTGCTGGAGGGGTAGTTCTGGAAAAGTGAGGGGCCTGGTTATTTATTTTATTCTGTTGAGATGTGAAAAAAGTGTTTAAGAGTATTGAAAGCTCCCAATAATCTATTAAACGATTATTTTAAAATTTCTTTCAATTCTTTAAGATTGGAAGGTTGCTGGAGGGGTATTTCTGGAGAAATAAGGGGCCTGATTATTTATTTTATTTAGTTAGGATGTGGAGAAAGTGTTTTATGGAATTTAGAGCTCCTACTAATCGTTGAAACGATTTTTTCCTAATTTTTTTCGAGTCATTAATTTTTTAAAGTTGCTTAAGGGGTAGTTCTGAGATAGTTAGAGGCTTGGTTGTGAATAATATTCCAATAGGGTGCTGACGAAGTGTTAAAAAAATGCAGGCCCTCAAATAACCCTTTTATTGATGATTTCGAATTTTTTTTCAATTCTTTAAGTTTCTGGGGTTGATGCAGAAGTATTTCCAAGGGAGTGAGGGGCCTGATTGCTTATTATCTATTGTGAGGGTGCTAATAAATTGTTTGAGAAAATTTACAGCGCCGAATAATTCTTTGAACGATTTTTTTCGAATTTTTTTAAGTCTTTAAGATTTTAGGGTTGCTGGAGGGGTAGTTGTGGTAAAGTTAGGGGCCTGAAGATTCATTATATTTTAATAAGGTGCGGGGAAGTGCTTGAGAAAATTTACAGCTCCTAATAATCGTTTAAACAATTTTTTTCTAATTTTTTTTTAATTCTTCAAGTTTTAGGGTTGCTGGAGCAGAAGAACTGGGAAAGTCAAGGGGCTTAATTTATTATTATTATTTGTTAGGGTTCAAAAGAAGTGTTTGAGAAAATTTACAGAACCTAATAATCGTTTAAGCGCCTTTTATCGAATTTTTTTCACGTCTTTTATTTTCTAGGGTTGCTTGAGGGGTAGTTCTGAAAAAGTAAAATGCTTGGTTGTATATAATTTTCTAATAGAGTGCTCAAGAAGTGTTAAAAAAAATGCAGGCCATCAAATAATCCTTTTATCGATGATTTCGAATTTTTGTTCAATTCTTGAAGTCTCTGGGGGTGCTGAAGCAGTAGTTCCGAGGGAGTTGGGGGCCTGATTGCTTATTATGTATTTTGAGGGTGTGGAAAAAATTGTTTGAGAAAATTTACAGCTCCTAATAATCGTTTAAACGATTTTTTCCAAATTTTTTTAATTCTTCAAGATTTTAGGGTTGCTGGAGGGGTAGTTGTGGAAAAGTAAGGGGCCCAGTGATTTATTATGTTTTAATAAAGTGCGGAGAGAGTGTTTTAGGGAATTAACAGCTCCTAATAATCGTTTGAACAATTTTTTTCGAAGGGCCTGGTTGTTAATTTTTTTTTGTTAAGAATTGTAGAAAGTGTTTAAGAGAATTTAGAGCTCCTAATAATCGTTGGAACGGTTATTTTTAAATTTTTTTTAAGTCTTTAAGTTTTTAGGGTTGCTAAAGGAGTAGAACTAAAGAAGTGAGAAGCTCAATTGTTTATTATCATTTGTGAAGGTTCGAAAGGAATGTTTGAGAAATTTTACAGCACCTTACAATCGTTTAAACGGCTTTTTTTGGATTTTTTTCAAGTCTTTAATTTTCGAGGGTTGCTTAAGGGGTAGTTCCGAAAAAGAAAGAGGCTTGGTTGTATATAATATTCCAATAGAGTGCTCAAAAAGTGTTAAAAAAAATGCAGGCGATCAAATAATTCTTTGATCGATGATTTCGAATTTGTTTTCAATTCTTTAAGTCTCTGGGGTTGCTGAAAAAATAGTTCCGAGAAATTTAGGGGCCTGATTGCTTATTTTGTAATTTGAGGGTGTGAAAAAATGGTTTGAGAAAATTTACAGTTCCTAATAATCGTTTAAACGATTTATTCCAAATTTTTTTAATTCTTCAAGATTTTAGGGTTGCTGGAGAGAAAGTTGTGGAAAAGTTAGGGGCCTAGTGATTTATAATATTTTAATATGGTGCGGAGAGAGTGTTTTAGGGAATTTACAGCTCCTAATAATCGTTTAAACAATTTTTTTCGAATTTGTTTTCAATTTTTTAAGTCTCTCGATTTGTTGAAGTAATAATTTCGAGGAAGTTAGGGGTCTGATTGCTTATTATATGATGTGGGGGTGAAAAAAAATTGTTTGAGAAGATTTACAGCGCCTAATAATCGTTTAAACGATTTTTTTCAAAATTTTTCCAAGTCTTTAATTTTTTATGGTTGCTGGAGTGGTAGTTCTAAAAATGTAAGAGGCTTGGTTGTATATAATATTCCAATAGGACGGTGACGAAGTGTTAAAAAAAATTCAAGCCTTCGAATAACCCTTTTATTGATAATTTCGAATTTTTTTTTCAATTCTTTAAGTCTCTGTGGTTGATGAAGTAGTAGTTTCGAGGAAGTTAGGGGCCTGATTGCTTATTATATATTTTGTGTGTGTAAAAAAATTGTTCGAAAAAATTAACAGCGCCTAATAATCATTTAAACGATTTTTTTCAAATTTTTCCAAGTCTTTAAGATTTTAGGGTTGATGAAGTGGTACTTCTGAAAAAGTGAGGGGCCTGGTTATATATTTAATTTTGTTAGCGCGTGGAAAACGTGTTTAGAGGAATTTACAGCTCTTTACAATCGTTTAATCGATTTTTGCTAATTGTTTATGTTTTTGGGGTTGCTGGAGTGGTGGTTTTTGGGGAGTTAGGAGCCTAGTTGTTTCTTATATTTTTTTAGGGTGCGAAAAAAGTTTTAAAGGGAATTTACAGCACCTAATGCACGTTTAAACGATTTTTTTTCAATTTTTTTCAAGTGTCCAAGTTTTACGGGTTGCTGGAGTAGGAGTTCTGGAAAAGTTAGGGGCCTGGTTATTTATTTCATTTGGTTAAGATGTGGAGAGAATGTTTTAGACAATTGAAAGCTCCTAATAATCTATTAAACGATTTTTTTCAAATTTCTTTCAGCTCTTTAAGATTTGAGGGTTGCTGGAGGGGTAGTTTATGAAAATAAGGGCCCTGATTATTTATTTTATTTTGTTAGGATCTGGAAAAAGTATTTCAAAGAATTTAGAGCTCCTCATAATCGTTGTAACGATTTTTTCCAAATTTTTTCCGTCTTTAATTTTTTAGGGTTGCTTGAGAGGTAGTTCTGAGAAAGTAAGACCATTGGTTGTAAATGATATTCCAATAGGTTGCTGACAAAGTGTAAAAAAATGCAGGCCCTCAAATAACCCTTTTATAAATGATTTCGAATTTTTTTTAATTCTTCAAGTCTCTAGGGTTGCTGAAGAAGTAGTCTTTAAGATTTTAGGGTTGCTGGAGGGGTAGTGGTGGGAAAGTTAGGGGCCTGGTGATTCATTATATTTTTATAAGGTGCGGGGAAAGTGTTTGAGGAAATTTACAGTTCCTAATAATCGTTTAAACAATTTATTTCACATTTTTTCTCAATTCTTCACGTTCGAGGGTTGCTGGAGCAGTCGAACTGAAAAAGTAATGGGGCTCAATTGTTTATTATCATTTGTTAGGTTTCAAAAGAAGTCTTTGAGAAAATTTACAGCACCTAATCATCGTTTAAACGGCTTTTTTCGAATTTTTTTCAAGTCTTTAAGATTTGAGGGTTGCTGGAGTGGGAGTTCTGGAAAATAAGAAGCCTGATCATTTATTTTATTTTGTTAGGATGTAGAGGAAGTGTTTTAGAGAATTTAGAGCTCCTAATAATCGTTGAAACGATTTTTTCCAAATTTTTTTCAAGTCTTTAATTTTTTAGGGTTGTTTGAGGGGTAGTTCTGAGAAAGTAAGAGCCTTGATTGTATATAATGTTTCAATAGGGTGCTTACAAAGTGTTAAAAGAAATGCAGGCCCTCAAATAACCCTTTTATAAATGATTTCGAATTTTTTTTAATTCTTCAAGTCTCTAGGGTTGCTGAAGAAGTAGTCTTTAAGATTTTAGGGTTGCTGGAGGGGTAGTTCTGAGAAAGTAAGAGGCTTGATTGTATATAATGTTTCAATAGGGTGCTTACAAAGAGTTAAAAGAAATGCAGGCCCTCAAATAACCCTTTTATCGATGATTTCGAAGTTTTTTTCAATTCTTCAAGTCTCTGGGGTTGATGCAGAAGTATTTCCGAGGGAGTTAGGGACCTAATTGCTTATTATCTATTGTGAGGGTGTGAATAAAGTGTTTGAGGATATTTACAGCTCCTAATAATCGATTGAACATTCATTTTCGAATTTTTTCACAACTCTTCAAGTTTAAGGGTTGCTGAAGCAGTAGAACTAAGAAAGTCAAGAGGCTCAATTGATTATTATCATTTGTTAGGGTTCAAAGGGAGTGTTTGAGAAAATTTACAGAACCTAATAATCGTTTAACGGCTTTTTTTGAATTTTTTTTCAATTCTTTAAGTCTCTGGGGTTGATGCAAAAGTATTTCCGAGGAAGTTAGGGGCCTGATTGCTTATTATATGATGTGAGGGTGAGAAATAATTGTGAGAGAAGATTAACAGCGCCTAATAATCGTTCAAACGATTTTTTTCAAATTTTTTCCAAGTCTTCAATTTTTTATGGTTGCTGGAGTGGTAGTTCTGAAAAATAAGAGGCTTGGTTGTATATACTATTCCAATAGGACGCTGACGAAGTGTTAAAAAAAATTCAAGCTTTTAAATAACCCTTTTATTGATGATTCCGAATTTTTTTCAATTCTTTTAGTCTCTGGGGTTGATCAAGAAGTAGTTTCGAGAAAGTTAGGGGCCTGATTGCTTATTATATTTTACGAGGGTGTGAAAAAATTGTTTGAGACAATTTACAGCCCCTAATAATCGTTCAAACGATTTTTTTCAAAATTTTTTCAGGTCTTCGAGATTTAAAGGTTACTGAAGGAGTAGTTCTGGAAAAGTAAGGGGCCTGGTTATTTATTTTATTCTGTCGGGATGTGAAAAAAGTCTTTAAGAGAATTGAAAGCTCCCAATAATCTATTAAACGATTATTTTCAAATTTCTTTCAATTCTTTAAGATTTGAAGGTTTCTGAAGTGGTATTTCTTGAAAAATAAGGGGCCTGATTATTTATTTTATTTTGTTAGGATGTGGAGAAAGTGTTTTAGAGAATTTAGAGCTCATCATTAATCAATGAAACGATTTTTTCCAAATTTTTTTCAAGTCATTCATTTTTTAGGGTTGCTTGAGGGGTAGTTCTGAGAAAGTAAGAGGCTTGGTTGTATAAAATATTCCAATAGGGTGCTGACGAAGTGTTAAAAAAATGCAGGCCGTCAAATAACCCTTTTATTAATGATTTCGAATTTTTTTCAATTCTTTAAGTCTCTGGGGTTGCTGAAGAAGTAGTTCCGAAGGAGTTAGAGGCTTGATTTCTTCTTTTCTATTACGAGGGTGTGAAAAAATTGTTTGAAAAAATTTACAGCTCCTAATCATCGTTTAAACGATTTTTCTTTAATTTTTTCAAGTCTTCAATTTTTTAGGGTTGCTTGAGGGGTAGTTATGGGGAAGTTAGGGGCTCGATTGTTTGGTATAATTCATAAGGGTTCGGAAAAAGTGTTTGAGAAAATTTACAGCTTCTGATAATCGTTTAAACGATAATGATTTCGAATTTTTGTTCAATCCTTTAAGTCTCTGGGGTTGCTGAAGAAGTAGTGCCGAGGTAGTTAGGGGCCTGATTGCTTATTATATATTGTGAGGGTGTAAAAAAATTGTTCGAGAAAATTTACAGCTCCTAATTATCGTTTAAACGATTTTTTTTTAATTTTTTCAAGTCTTCAAGATTTAAGGGTTGCTTAAGGGGTAGTTATGGAAAAGTAAGGGGCCTGGTTATTTATTTCCTCTTGTTAGAATGTGGAAGTAGTGTTTTAAAAAATTGAAAGCTCCTAATAATCTATTAAACGATTTTTTTTAATTTCTTTCAATTCTTCAACATTTTAGGGTTGCTGAAGGGGTAGTTGTGGTAAAGTTAGAGGCCTGGTGATTTATTATATTCTGATAAGGTGCGGAGAAAATGTTTGAGGTAATTTACAGCTCCTAAGAATCGTTTAAACAATTTTTTTCGAATTTTTTTTCGGTTCATTCAGTTTTAGGTTTGCTTGAGGAATAGATCTAAGAAAGTAAGAGGCTAGATTGTTTATTATAATTTGTTAGGGTTCGAAAAAAGTGTCTGAGAATATTTACAACTTCTTATCATCGTTTAAACGATTTTTTTTCAAATTTTTTTCATGTCTTTAAGTTTTTAGGGTTGCTGGAGTGGTAGTTATGGTTAAGTTAGGGGCTCGATTGTTCATTATAATTTATAAGGGTTCGGAGAAAGTATTTGAGAAAATTTACAGCTTCTAATAATCGTTTAAACGATTTTTTTCGAATTTTTTTTCAATTCTTTAAGTTTCAGGTTTGCTGGAGGAATAGATCTGAAAAATTGAGGGGCCAGATTGTTTCTTAGTAGATTTCATAGAAATCTAACTATCGTATTTGTCCTCATGTCGGAATGTTTGAAAAATTCTGCTATATCCTGATTCAGCTCGTCGAGCTGAATCAGAAAATACATATGGTTTAAATGTTTATATATGTATGTATTTATATATATATATATATATATATTAGGGTGGGTCAAAAAAATCGAATAATTTATTTTTGACTTCATACTCTGAAAAATAGGTTCGTAGACACCTAAAAAGAATTCTCTCCAAGTATAAGCTCTTAATTATAACGGGAAGGTCCTCCGCTTTGCGGGTTTCTATTTTTTTCGAATAATCAGATAAAAAAATTTGTATCTCGCTTCCAACTGCTTGGAAAAATATTCCGTGGCATAGATTTTGTGAGAAATTGAATGCTTTACAAAAAAGGTCTCTTATGACTTTTTCAAAAACTCAACCAATTAAAAGATATTCATAGTTGAAGTTTGGCTATTTTAAGGAAAATATTCGTTTTTATTATGAATTTTATAAGTCGATGAAAAAAAATTATTTCGGATTGCGGAACTCATGATTTTGTAGGAAATTTACTGCTCTACAAAAATGGTCTCCTATGATTTTTTGATTAAGTGAAGCCGTTACGAGATATTCATCGTCAAACATTAACGAATATCAATATTTCCAGTTTTTGACCAATAATTCGATAAATTTTAATTTAAACTATGAGTTTCAGAAAAATTTACATAAATTTAAATTTCTATCATAAAAGTCACTCCTACAGGAGTTATTTGTTCAAAAATTCACTAAGAAGTTTTTGTTCTAATGATATTTTTTGTAAGCTTTATTTGTAATAATTTAAAATGTCAATTGCATTGGCATTTCATATTATTACAGTTGTTTAGTATGTATTTTCAAATTTTATTCTACCAATTATACATAAATTTTTTTGTGAGAGAGGCTTTTTGTTCTGAATTACATTACTTCTTCTGTTGGTACTCTAACGCTAGCGCCACCTATGTTGTTTTTCTTAACTATCTTCGTTGTCTACTTGTTTATCAGTACATTTTCAGTGCTCCAAAAACTCATCATTTCGTATACATGATAATAACAATTTTTTCGAAATAAGGCATTTTCTCATTATATAAATTCATTTATTATCAATAATTCTACAATGAATAAAGAAATACGTTTAATCGGTATACCTGTGCAAAAACTCACTAACCCTAAGTTACCAAAAGTGAAAGAGGTTATGAGAGAGTTTTTCTATCAACTTAAAGTTTTAAAGTTTTCAATCAAACAAAGTGCAAAAAATTCAGCTGACAAGGTTATTGAATTGAGTGAAGCTCCTAATGTAGTCAAAAAAATTCTCCGTTTTCATAGTGAGTGGTTGAAATTACAAAAAGATTTTAATAAGAAAAGTGATAAGGTAAAGGAAAAGGAGTTTCAGACTGATCTTGAACAATTATTCGACATTGTAAGTAAAAATTCCCTAAAAGGGGTGGATGATAACATTAGGAAGTTGTATTTGGATCAAAAATTCTGTACACACAAAGAGATTCTTTCGAATATTGTACCTGCGTCAAACTCAACTACAGATATGATGGAAATCGATGAAAGCAGTAAGTATCTGAAATAAATAATTGTTATAAATTCAGTTAGGAGTGTAAAACTTCCTTTATATTTATTATAAACAATGAGAATATCATTTTTCTACTTAACTTGCATTATAAATATCAGTATTCCTACGTATGACATTTGACTCCACGGTATCTGGTACTCATGTTTAATTGCTTCTCATCATAATGAATAAGTGTTGGAAAATTTGTCTGTTTAATTTAAAAATGAACTCTTATTACAGACTTGAATCAACCGTCTACCAGTCATGGGATTGTTTTAAGTGGAAAATCAGAATCATTCTCGACGCATACATTAAGTGGAACTACAAATTCTGGATCTGATTTGGAGTATGAACCCCCAATTCCGACAAAACGAGCAAAAATAAATGTCTTAACTCCTAAAGTCGTTTCTGCACTTGACAGAGCTAATGTCAGCAGTAGAAACGCGATGTTCATTATTGCTCCGGTTTTATCAGCTGCTGGTATAAAAATTGAAGATACAACGCTCAGCTATAGGTCCATCCAACGAGCTCGTATGGTTCAAAGAAAAGACATTGCTCAAGGATTAAAAGACAATTTTAAAACACACGATAAATACGTAGTGCATTGGGATGGTAAAATGCTAAATGATCTAATTGAATCCAAATCTGTGGAACGACTACCGGTTCTTTTAACTGCGTATGGTACTGAACAATTACTTGGAGTTCCAAAAATGAATTCTGGGACGGCAGTTAATCAAACATCCGCCATTTTATCAACATTGAGTGAATGGGGTATTATAAAGTATGTCAAGGCGATGTGTTTTGACACTACCGCTGTTAATACAGGTAATCAATCAATTACAAAAAATATTTTATTGTTGTCAGTCTAGTTTAATTTCTATTTCTTACTAAATTTTACTATCAAAATGTATTAATCGTTTACTCGTTTAGATTTGAAATATAACCATTGATTTTTCTTAAATACTAAATTCAACGATAGTCATCTATTATTGTTCTACAGGAATTCACAACGGTACATGTAAGGAAAATTGAAAAGATTTTGGGAAGAGAGTTGATCTGGTTATCATGTCGTCATCACATTTTTGAGATCGTATTAAGGGGCGCATTTGAAGTATTTTGGCCTGTGTCATCTGGGCCAAATGTACAGATGTTTGGAAGGTTTAAAAAATTTTGGGATGATATAGATATAACTAATTATAAATCTGATGTTGAAGATGCTGTTGTTGCTGATATCATTTCGAATAAAAAAGATGAAATCTCTAGTTTTATTACGAAATCTTTACAGGTATGATTTAACTGTGATTCAAATTATAAAAATTTCGTTATTTTTGACAAATTTTTTATTTTTGATAGTTACTACAACCCCGAAATGATTATAAAGAATTATTGGAATTATCATTAATTTTCCTTGGAGAAATGCCTCAAGAAAAGATTTCTTTCAAACGTCCTGGTGCTGTTCATCATGCTAGATGGATGACTAAGGCCATTTATAGTTTGAAAATGTATCTATTCAGAGATGAATTCAAACTCTCTCAGAAAGAATTGCACGGTCTTCGTCATTTCTGTATTTTTATAGTCACATTGTATTTAAAAGCTTGGTTTTCATCAACTTCTGCAACAACTGCTGCTAATCATGACTTGCAGTTTATGAAAAATTTATTGGAGTACAAACATATCAATCCTTTGATTTCTTCAGCTACGTGTGAAAAAATGATTTCGCACTCATGGTATTTGAGCGATGAACTTGCCATTTTATCACTGTTTGACGATAGCGTTCCATTAGAAGTAAAAAAAAGTATTGTTGAAGCTGTTAATACTCGTGAAGGTACAGATTCTAAAGCTAAAAGATTTGTAATTGCTAAAAAACATTTGAATTCATTGGCGCAGAGAACTCTGAGTGACTTTGTGTCTAAAAAGTCATTAAATCTTTTCAAAATCTTCGATCGACCGTATGACTTTCTTGATGTCGATGGTGAATTATGGCCTACTAATGAGAGTTATCTCAAAAATAAAGAATACTTTCAACAACTAAAAGTTGTCAATGATTCAGCAAAGCGAGCTGTTGCATTAGTCAGTGAATATAATCAATGCTTGACAAAAAATGAAGAACAATTCCAGTACTAATTGCAAGTTGTCAAAGGACATCAAAAAACATTCCCAAATTGTAATAAAAGAAATTATTTATAGTAATAGCGTACTGTTATGTTAAAAATATAGACAATTACATTGCAATTGATAATTCAATAAAAAATTTATCTAAACCGGTGAGGTTAGCCAAGCGGTCTAAGGCGCATGGCTTATAGAGCGCTCGGACTAGCTCACCGGCCAGGCGTGGGTTCGAATCCCAAGCTGGTCTTAGAAACCATCTTGGTTAACATTCAACCCTTTCCGCGTAGATTAAGATTTTCACAACCCCAAAAGACCCCAACGTACCATTCCCAACAGTTAAAGTCGGCGATATGACCACAGCAGTTAAAACCGACTCTAAATAGAATTAATTAAAAAACAAAAAAAAAAAATTTATCTATAAAAAAGTTAAATACTGGTTGTTTCTCACTTGATTCAATACTTTTCATATTAAATTTGACAAAGAAATATGTCATTCACTTCAAATTAAACTAATCATTGGCTATATGTCGAAAAAAATGCTCTAATTTCTTGTTTTAATGCAATCAAACAAGCTCAAGACTGAAAACAATATTAAAAAAATTGTTTATAACATTTCTTTATCGATCGAAACTCAAATTTATGTAAATTTTCCTGAAACTCATAGTTTAAATTAAAATTTATCGAATTATTGATCAAAAACTGGAAATATTGATATTCATTAATGTTTGACGATGAATATCTCGTAACGGCTTCACTTAATCAAAAAATCATAAGAAACCATTTTTGTAGAGCAGTAAATTTCCTACAAAAACATGAGTTCCGCAATCCGAAATAATTTTTTTTCATCGACTTATAAAATTCATAATAAAAACGAACATTTTCCTTAAAATAACCAAACTTCAACTATGAATATCTTTAAATTGGTTGAGTTTTTGAAAAAGTCATAAGAGACCTTTTTTGTAAAGCATTCAATTTCTCACAAAATCTATGCCACCGAATATTTTTCCAAGCAGTTGGAAGCGAGATACAAATATTTTTATCTGATTATTCGAAAAAAATAGAAACCCGCAAAGCGGAGGACCTTACCGTTATAATTAAGAGCTTATACTTGGAGAGAATTCTTTTTAGGTGTCTACGAACCTATTTTTCAGAGTATAAAGTCAAAAATAAATTATTCGATTTTTTTGACCCACCCTAATGAGTATATAACAGAATCGGAATGTAAGCTGAATGGACTCAAGATAAAACAAAAATAAGTACACACTACAATCAGAATGTACCAAAATAAATAAATAAATCAGTAAGAATTAGCAATTTAAAAAACATTTGATGCAAAAGATTTTCTTTATTTGTTTTTTTTTTATAATTTGTTTTTTTTTTTATTTCATTTTTATTTTAATTTTGACATTTCTGTTTCTGAGAGTTTTCCAAACCCTCGCGGTTTTAAAATTTTGAAAATTCGAAAATTGAGTATTTCTGCTATTTCTCCCTCGTGTAACTTTCGAACACATTGAGATATTTGATCCTGGTCAAATGTATCTTAAAGCTAAGAAAATAAGCTTTAATTTTTATGTTTACGCGTATTTTTAGCCCGAAAAAATGTATCTGTTCTGGGATTATTTCAATGAAATTTTACTCTTGTAGTCGTTTTGGATGTTAAATAACACCCCTTGTCATTCTGCCATACTGATGTTAGTTAGTCAATAATTCGTTCAGTTATTACGCAGATTTCCACATTACCCAAGAGGTACTGTGTAATAAGATGCGTTCCCTTTCTTTAACGTGGCGGGTCCCCTGTAGGCCTTTACTACGTAGAGAGGAGGAAAGGATGCAAAAATACATCTCTAAACATAATGAATACTTTCTACATTAAATTTCATCGTAAGGTAGTTGTCGCAGAGAATCGCATTGTCCCAGAAAATTCTAAATGTTTTCTATCATTTTGATGCTGAAAGGTTTATTTTCTACTCTATTTCTAAGGATGAAAAAGTTACATTGCCGCCTGAGTAAAAAATTTGTGAAAAAAATTGTAATTAGTATCTTTCTTTCCGGCTGAATCTAAAATAAAGTTACTTTTGCTCTCGGCTGTCAAAATTAGTTGATCATTACCCAGAAAATTTAACGACGTGAATGCAATTGCATTCGTAATTGTGAATACATTTAATTAATATTCTAATTCAATTTTTACATGCTATTTGCAAAACTCTCCAAGTAACAAGTAAAAAAATATGCATTTTTTTAACCCTAGACTGGTTACCGTATGAGCGTGACGCCGCACTAAACGTTATTTTTTTTATTACAACGCTTTTACTTACAGAAAAAATTTCAAAAAATTTGACTTCGTTCTTTAAAGGGTTTAGAATGTGGAAATAATTTTTTTGAATTTGTTTGAAAGTCTAAAACTATTGAAAAAAATTATCTAAAAAAATTTTCCGGGACGTCCCTCTTCACGTGACCAAAGTCGTTAGTAGGTTTTCGTTCACAGCGTTGTCATTTTCAAGAATAGACCTTCGCTGTCAAATATGTATGATCTGACAACACTGTAACATCAAAAAGCATTGCGGAACTTCCCTCATTACTCGACCAAAGTCGTTAGGTCGCGTTTGGTGACCAGTCTAGGGTTAAATATTCATTAACTTTTTTTTTAAATTAAATTTTTTTTTGTAAATATTAAATTAAATTTTTTTTTATAATGAAATCTTTTCTTTCTAATTATTTATCTTTTTTATGTTTATTCCATTTTAAATCCAAAATAAAGTTAAATATTCTGTTTGTTTATCTGTCATAACCATGTTTTCTTCAATTATATTTTAATTATTGTCAAACTTTCGGTCCTAGTATGATAAAAAATGATATACGCACATGAATGTAAGACATGTAAACTCGTGATTTTGTCACCACGCAGGTTGAAATATGTACTACTTTTCTCCATAGGTGCGCAATATACTATATATGCTCATTAAGGATATTGAAATGCATAAGTCTTTAAAATTTGAAATCGATTGACCGTCCAAAACGTGAAATATTTAAACTTTAATAAAAAAAACTTGAATTAAATGACAGCTTTTTCACAAGCGGTATAAGAAAAGAATAAGACAACCGCACATTTTTTTTGTTTTTTCAACGGACCATTAGATCTTTGTAAAAATCTGACATTTAATGGGTTATTATATTTGTAATGAAAACAAAACTTTTAGGAATTATTTTTCATTTAGTTTTTAAGAAATTTTCATTTAACTAGTAAAGTTAACAGAAATAACCTGAGTAAGAGCGAGTTCGTGATTATCTATAAGAGCGGCAACATTATCGAGGGAAATCAAAACCAATATCAAAATCTATATATTGCAGAACAACTACCTTGAGACTTGTAATTGATCAAACAACCAAAAAATGATTTTGCCTCAGCTCCCTCGTCCCTGATGTTCATGTCTTTTTATGATTTATTTCTTTTTTTTTTTTCAGATATTTATTTTTTTTTCAATTATTTAATTAGGTATCTATCGTTTTTCCTTTTTTCAAGTATTTATTTTTCCTTTTTTTTTTTTAAATTAATTATTCCTTTAAACTTTATAATCTGAAATTTAATCATTATTAAATAGACAATATCTCAGAAAAAATCCGTGGTGACTCAATAAATAGTTAGATATCGTCTTTAAACTAATTCGAAAAATATTGATATGAAGCAAATTATTCTATTAAATTTGATAATATCATAAATCTTTATTATCGAACGTAATCATTTAATTTGACTAAGAAAACCATCTTTGTTGTAAATTATTTATGTTATAATCAATTAAAGTTAAATTTTTGATTTGGCGTATATCTTCAATATACTGAGTTAAATTGATAATTTTGTTCTTATACCGACAAACAAGATAATGACTTTCATCCATCCAAATTATTGTTAATATTCGAGATGTATTTATGGTAGAAAGATCTATTGTTATAAGACTAATTAGTTCTTGACAAATACCATTAATACTAAATGAAATGATCTTAGTTTGTAAAGCCTGACTAATGGCAAATAAAGTCCCTTCGTTACCCCAAATTTTATTAGCAGCAATCATTCTAAGAAAATCATCTATATTTGGGCTTTCTATTACATCTTCTCTTCCATTACCAGTTCTTACTTCAATCTCTCCTTCGTTACATATTTTTTTATAAAAACTTAAATTTATTGTTACTTGATGAATAACAAAAATTTTAATTTCATAAAATCTTCTTTCATCATTTAGAATAATTTCAGCAAATGTTCGAAATAAGCAACTTCCATCACCGTCAACGTTATCAAGAAAAAAATTATTCAAAATAAAGCTGGGAAATCTTCCTTCACATAATTTTCTTTTTCGAGGCCAGGTTTTATGACTTAAATCTTCCAAGTAAATTTCAAATTTATTTTTTATGTTGTTACAAATTCCTAGAATAACTTGTTGGTTATCTTGAATAATATTCAACATTTCTCTCAAAGATTTACAACTATGTATTTGAACCGCAATTAATGCTGCATTATATGGAATAGAGTCGACAATACTTTTGAATCCTTCTTGACTATCAAAACTATCAACTATAATTTGAGTAGAATCAACAGTTGAGTGAGAAATATTAGAATTTATTCGTTGATTATCTGTTTTGTTTTGTTGTCTACTGCTACCAGCACTGATATTCGAATCAACTTGTATTTCAACCATACCAAAATCTTGAGATATTTTTTCATTAAGCATCGATGATTGAAGTTTTCTATGAGCTGCTATAAAATGCCAATTGACTTCATTAATGATTGTGAACGGTATTAGTGAATATTTGATACTAGGTAAATATTTATAAATACAACTTTTTTTATGTGTATCCTTTATCACAGCAATTAAAATTATAGTTATATTTAAAGCATCACTCATAGCGTAGATTGAATTTTCATTTCCCCATTCACCTTCACGAGCTATCATCCGTAAAAAATCATCCAATTTTGGATGCATCATTAATAAACTATTCTTGTCTTTAACGGAATAAGCGCCTCGAGTAATTAATAATCCATATTTATCTTTATGACAAATAATAAAATTTATAATGAAAAGTTTTATTTCAATGTACATTTTTTGATCATAAAATACCAACTCAGCAAATGTTCAAAATAAACAATTACCATCGAGAGCTACATTAGTTAATTGAAATGTTTCATTAAGAATATGATTCATTTGTGCATTTTTAATTGATAAGTTATTTGTGTTTAGATCAAACTTCAGATAATTGCGATCATTTGAGTGATTAATGAATTTTTCTATCGTATTTTTTTCAATTAATTTATAAATTTCTGAAGATAATCGATGCATTAAATTCTTATTTCGGTCTAACAATGATTTAATTTCTTGTACTGTTTTACTTTTTTCAATTTCAATTAAGATTCCATCAAAAATTGATATTATTTTGGTTTTTTGATTATCCTTAATGTTTTGCTCTTTGTTACAGTTTGCTTTATTAATATTTTTATCGGAAACTTTAACTTTAGTTGACCTGAAACTTTTTTTAATATTTGTTACAAAATTCAATTTGATTGCCTCTAAGAATTTCTGTACATTAATTCTGTTATCGAAAGAATGAATGAAATTAGAGAAATCATTTTTTAATATAGTAGTTAAATATCTAATATCATATTTTTGACATTTTTTTATCAATGGTATGTAATGCTTCGAATTCGGATCAAAATACAAGTAAAATTCTTCACGATCATCAGCCGACGCGATCCTTATACTTGAAAATTTAGATTGTTTTATAATGTTAATTGGACGTTGAAGTATTGCTGATATCAATACGACATTTCCTGTTTCTGCACATTGTTCACTTAGAATATTTTCAAAAGATATTTTTTGAAAAAGTCCATTTGTAATATCTTTCAGAAACGTCTGGTTAATAATAAAATGAACAGCTTCTAAAACACGCAAGCATGGCACCAATTCCTCTCCACCGCTTATCAATATTGATATAGCGTAATAAAAAGAATTATGATTTTCTCTTATATCCAATACGAAGAAATTGTTTTGAAGTGATATTGGAATTTTAGAAATATTATTATTATATCTTTTATAGTTTTTATGAATGAAAATTTTTTCTCTCAAAAATTCATGAATTTTATTGATTATTTTAAAATCTTTTTCTACAAAAACTTTTGTATCAAGCAGTTTCTTTCTTAACCACTTTCCTTCATTTATTACTTCAACTAATGTAAGTTCATGTTCATTCCGCTTTTGATCATTTATTTGAACATTTAATATTTTTCCATTAAGATTACACGTAAGTTGTTTGTGATATCCAAAAATTGTTTCAGTTATGCCACAATTTAATTGAAAATTGGAAAAAATTATGTCGATTGTAGTCGATGAATTTGTTGTAGTATCAGTCATTTTTAACATTGAATGTAGTTGTCTTGAATTCAACAATTTAAAGAACGGATGTGTTGATTCACTATTCAAGTTTACATTAAAATCACCCAAAAAAATTGTTTTTTTACAATTTTTTTCTGCAACATTGATCATTTCTTCGATATTCTTTTTTATTGAAGAATAATTAGTTGATGGAGATTTATAACCTGCACAAATTGCAATATCATTATAAACACCAGTTATAAGTGAACAAGATTGTAATTTATCTTCATTATTATAACTGTAATGAATTGAAAATTTTTTGTCCTTTCGACAATATACTACTAATCCATAAGCATGCATTTTACGACTTGTTGATACATTTACACGATGAATGATTTCATAATCTGGTATTGTAATATCATCTTCAATTTTTATCCACGTTTCTGCAGCTATAAAAATACAAGGCTTGTATAACTTCATAAAATTTTTAAAATCAAACCAATGAGATTTCTCTCTCAAGCTTTGAATATTTTGATAAATAACTGTTTCTGACTCTTGTTCACCAATAAAATAACATGATAACGATAATTTTTTATTCAATAAGCGTTTTATTTCGATTTGTACTTTATCATATGGGTTTTGATGCGAAGGAATCTTTAAATCTCCTATTATAAATAATCCAATTAATTTAGTACATCGACTAAAGGCTACGTATAGTTCATTTTTTCTCATTCCTTTAGATAAATGTATGACAACATTATCATATGTTCCACCTTGACTCTTATAAATTGTAATTGCTTCTGCCGGAACTAAAGGAAATTGGTTTCGAATTATTGTCACTACTTTTTTCGTAGGTTGAATATTCTTCACTATTTTGTCTATGGCAGTCCAATTTCCCTGGCCATCTTTGTTGATTTCTATTCTTCTTTTTTTACCAATTTGATCATCAGAAAAATCTAACCAAAGTCTAAAAATTTCATTGTCATTATTTAATTCATATCCTTTCAGTATTCCAACTGCACCGTTAACAAGCCTGTCTTCTACGTCAATATTTATAGTCATCATGTATTTAACACCAATACTTAATGATAGATTAGAAGGCAATCCTTTTTCATCTTTGGTTCCTATTGTTTTACAATAATTAATTAAATTTTGTTTCATAACTTTGGAGCACTTTCCTGTAATTTTATCATTTGCAGCAATATTTTTTCTAAGAACATCTTTGATGATAATTTCTTCATCATAATTATCAACTTCGGCATTAGTACGAAATAAATGGATTGCATCTTCTGGTATATTATCGTTGTTGTGTACTATTCGAGATTCAAAGAGCTTAAAATCATTTTCAGACAATGTACCGTCAGCTAAATTATTGAGAGCTTCAGCAAATTTAAGATCATTCTTTCGTCGCATTATTTCTGTTAATTGATAACTTGTAAATAAATTCCATAAAGGATTACCGATAATATCTCCGTAAAGATCCATTAAATCAGGTTGAAAAACATATTTGTCACCGACAGGAGCTAATTGATTAAAATCACCGAAAACAATTACCGATATTCCAGCAAACGGTTTCGAAGTTTGAAAAATTTGCTTTAACCGGCTATCAACTTGTTGAATCATCCTTGCACCTACCATGCTAATTTCATCAATTATAATTAAACTAAGATCTTTCAATTTGGAATACAGTGAATTTCGAGTACTACTACTTAATGGAACAAGATCTGTCGAACATTGATTCAATGGGAGTATAAATGCTGCGTGTAAAGTTGTTCCTTTTATTCCAAATGCTGCTTTTCCCGTTGGTGTACACAATAAAACTTTGGTAGATTCTAAATTATTAGATTCAAAATTTAAAAAACGAAGCATAGTTTGATAAATTGCTTCAATCAGTCGAGATTTTCCAACTCCGGCACCACCTAACACACAGTGATATAAGGGTAATAATTTAGTTTTAAAACGATGTAATAAATGTAATAAAAAATTTCTTTGTTTTTCATTTAGAAAACTAACTAAATTAATAAAATTTTCCTCAGGAACCAATCGCGGTATTGATACGTAATAAATATCTTTATCATTACAATTTTTGTTTTTAGTCCCACTCTCATTCATGTCTATAGCAATGTCACCTTCATTGTTCGGATCTTCTTTCTTTAATTAAGTTTTGATTTTTCAAAAATAATGTAGAAGCAGATGTTATCAAAATATTTTCATTGCGCCATGGTATAAATAACATTACATTTTCTCGGATAAAATTTTCTTTATCTGTTTGTTCATCGTAATTTATAAATCTAAGAACTTTAGATTTTTTTCTTTTTCGTACAAAACCTGAATTATCGATGAGTTTTAAAGATATAGAATTGTCAACACGATAATCATCATCACTTTCATCATCGTTGTAAATTTTATTTTTACTATAATATTCTGTTGCAAAATAATTATACCAAGATACAAATGATGCTAGACATATATTTTCTAACTCACAGGGACGATGCATGTAATGATCTATTGTATCTTTTAAGTAAATATCAGTTGAGTTTGAAGGCAATTTCTTGAGATCTTCTTTAGATTTAACTACTTGAATTTTATTTTCGGGAAGATTAGTATTCACAAATGTAACTTTTCTTGAACATTTTGAAAGAGGTAATGCTAAAATATAGTAAACTGCTTCTTGGGACCCAAATTCGCTTGCTTTAAAAAACGCATTTGCAATCAATCGTAACTGTTCTTTCATCGTATGATTTCCTCTCTTAACTTCATTCGTCACATCATACATTAGTCGCGAGAGACCCGAGATAGATTTGTTTAAGTAATTTAATACATAACTTGCACATGGGTACATATCTAATATATACTGAATATCCATATTAGCGGAGTGTAGTTGCAATAATTCTTGATTATAAGAATTGATCATACACTCATCTGGATTTCTACGTAACATAACTGTCGGACGATATAAACCACTTCGGATAATTTCTATATATGAATCATAAGTTATTTGAAATTTCTCTACCATTTGTTCTATTGAAATAATACCTCTATTTTTAAAGTTTTCTTCTAAAAATTTTTGTATATCTTCACGAATTTTTCGTAATTCAGTTTTTCGTTCTTTTTCTATAATAGACAGAGGTTTAAATATACATGTTTTAATCATTGGAAAAAACGGAATATCAAAGCGACACTTCGTTTTCTTTTTCCCTTTTTTACAAGTAAATGTATGTCTATGAGTTTGTAACTTGATAAGTTCTTTTGGAATAAGTTTGTTAGAACATGTAATAAATTTATCAATAAATTTAATGACGTCTATATTATTTTCTTTTTCATCATTATAGTATGGTGCATTTTGAAGCCATAATAAACAATGAATATGTAGAGAACCTCTTTGCTGAAACTCAATTCTGTAATAAAAATCCATTATATTATGTTCACGAAAAATACTGTTGTTCTCTTTCATTGCTTTGAATAATTCTCTAATTCGGTAATCAAAATATCTGGCGATCGTTACAGGATCCCCACTAATTAATCTAGCTTTTTGCTTATAATCCATTTTTTCTGCTTGTTCTAATGTAATTTCTTCCTTATCAAGAACTTTTTTCAACATTACAATTAACTCGGGCCATCTTGTCTCTGCTGCTGATAAAGTAAAAAATATACTTGGTGGACCTATTTGTCTAAATAATGCAAATAAATTTTTCTTTTTTTTTTCCCAAAACGATGGTGACCCACGATCTTGAGATAAAAATTTGAATCGACTATCATTTAATTCCATATATTTTATGTTATTATCATCAAGCATATCCACTGCTCTCATTAGTTTAGATTTTATTTTATTTTTCCTTAGACAAAAATTTATACTTGATGCAATTTTTGACGTTCTCAGTTTCAAAGCCGAAAAAAACAATTTAACAATCGTAGCACATCGACGATCTGATCTCATTGTTTCTCATTTGATCCAATTTTGATACGTTATATGTTTAGGTTTCTTAATCAGCTTACCTCCATAAATTTTGATAAAACTTAATGCCTCAGCGTATTCATCAAATAGTGAAACCGGTAATTGACCTTCTCCGGGAGCAAAAACAATAGCTTGTGTTAATAAAAGAGTTGATTCATCTTCTACATTTACAGGTTCTTCGTCTTCAGAATTCTCGTCTGATAAATTGTCGTCAATATCACCCACATTATTTATATTTTCTGCAGGATATTTATTATCATTGTTACTATAAGTGTTATTTTTCTCTCTTTGAAATTCTAATTTAATTTTACAATGTTTGTAAACTTCGGAATTTTGCAATACCAGTGCAGCCTTTTTTATCACTTAAGGACGGACATTTTCAAACATAACATTAGACTTAAAAGATTTTTTTCTTCTGAAACAAATTGGAATTATCATCGCTTCAGATTGAACCCTTGGAAGAATATTGACGGAGGTTTCAACATTCGTTGGTACATTAACTGCTCGACCTTTAACTAAATATTGACCATCATTGATAATTGCTCGAATCATCATAAAGGGAATACGAGGACAAATGAAACGTTCTTCAAGTTCAGTCAAGTTCAAAATTTCATCAGGCACATTAGGAAATCGTAATTCTTTATGATATGAAGACAAAGATGGAATTTTATTATTTTTTATCGCCCGTTCACAACTCGAACATAAAAATCCGATAGTTGATTCATCTATCATTTTACAAATTAAATGTATTTGCAATAAGTCACAATTTTTAAAATCATTTATTTTAAAAAACTTAAGTGATGATTTAAACCATAAACGACAACAAGATGAACATTCATAAGTTGGACCTTCTAATTTGAATAAATTAAATTTAGTAAGCAAGCCATCACGGTGTAAATTTATACAAACGGTACTTAGTCAGTAGTACATTTAGTTATAACAAAGATTTCCACATCACCTATGAGGTACTTTGTAGTGAGATGCGTTCCCTTTCTTTAACGTGGCGGGTCCCCAGTAGGCCTTTACCACGTAGAGAAGAGAGATGGGGGCAACACGCGCATTTTTTCATTTTTATGATATGAAATGTTCTTATGAAATCTATTTCCATTTCGGCTGCCGAATGGCACTTTTTTCTTATATTCGGGTGAACTTTTATAAATTTGCATTCTTTTTTTGTGTAAAGTTAAATTATTATTGTTTAACAAATATCTTTGTTGTCTTGTTCTACCTGATAAATGGTTTTTTTTCTCATTTACATTGTCAACGTCATCGTTTGTGTTATTAATAACATTGTTATTTTCTGAAACATCTCTTTTAATACGTTTATAACGTGTATTTTCTTCTTGTCGTTGTGCATCATTTTTCCGTTTTAATTTCGGCATTTTCTAAATGTGTCTTTATTAAATCAAAAATGAGAACCTTATCTAATTAAGGAAAAAATTGTTACATTGTCACTTTTAAAATTTACCATTAATCATTTTTCATAAATATTGAAAATTCTTATAAATTAAAATTTGAATTATTCAATATGTAATAAAATTTTTATTACGTCGAATTTGCAAGCTGGCTTTGGGTCCTGACTTTAATATGACAGAGGGATTCACCCTTGGCAAATTAGCAGCGAGCGACCCGACCAACTTACACACAATTCTGACATAATTATTAAAAATTCAATAAAAATATAAAAAAAATTATATTGATTTTAATATTTAAAATATTAATTAAGAAAAAAATAATATTATTTGAAATAAATTGAGAATACCTCCAAAATATTCAAAATACGTATCAATTAATATTTGTAATTTTTCATTTTCTGCTTATTTATTCATTTCCCACCTTGATTTCTATTGAATACTCCAATAATAACGTTAGATCTAAGAACAATTAAAATGAATAGGAAAAGTAAGACAAACTACATTTGAAATAATAATATAAACAAAATTTAAAATTTAAAAATAATTTCACGTTTTCTTAAGTTAACACTCATATTTACAGGTAGTGAATGATCATTTTTTAACTTACCGCTAAAAAAATTGAAAATTTTTTTTAAATCGGTAAAAGTTATTGGTTTTACCCCGTTTTTCGAAAATCGAGTTTTCATCCGACATCGACGTTTTGAGGAACTAGAAAGCTTCTATGACTATTTTTACGAGGGTGTTTGTATGTATGTGTGTGTATGTGTGTGTGTGTGTGTGTGTGGATGTATGTAAACCTCTAATAACTTTTGAACGGCTTGAAAGCGTTTTGAAGAGTTCCATCTAACTTAGATTTCCTGTGAGTTTAAACCGATTGGGACTGGTAAATTTCGAGAAATTTCAAAAAAACGAAAAAAAAATTTTGTAAAAATGATGTTTTTTGAGAATATCTTTTTGGCTATAGCACCGATCAATTCCATAACCTAATCAGCTCTGGAGCTCAAAAAACTACGTCGAATGCCGTTTTGCAATCCAAAATCGATTTATTCGTTAGTGAGATATCGTTGTCGAAAAATTTTAAAAAAAGTGTTTTTTTTAAATAATTTCGAGATTTTTCGACTAATCGATTTTGCACTCGGGATAACATTTTTAGGTCTCAAAAAACTGCGTCGATTGTCGTCTTAAACATCAAAATCGAACTACGCATTAAAAAGTTGTGGCTTTTTAAACATTTCAAAAAAATGTTTTTATAGAATAACCTGAAGATTTTTCAACTAATCGATTTTGCACTTGGAATAACATTTTTAGAGCTCAAAAACTGCGTCGCTTGCCGTCTGGAACGTCGAAATCGAACAACGCGTTTGAAAGTTATAGCTTTTTAAACATTTAAGATAACAAGTTTTTTTAACGTAACTTTAAAATTTTGAAACTTATCGAGTCTGCTCTTTTAACAACAATTTCAGTACTCAAAAAAATGTGTCGAATAGCATTTCGAAAATTGAAATCGGTCGATTTGTTCGTAAGATATCGTGGTTGCAACATTACGAAAAAAAATTCAGTACGATGTACATTTATTGAGCTCGCAGAGCTTAACAACGCACTCCTGAACTTGCTTTGGCGCGCTTCGAGTGTAGATAGCGGGAAGTTGTAAGGATGGCCTGCAGGGTCAACCTCTTTTCGAATTTTTTATTGATCATTAATTAGATCTAATCATCTGAATATCGCGTTACAGATGCAACAAAAAAAATGAGGAAAACAGTTGACCCTGAAGCCCATCACTGCAACTTTCCGCCAATTTTATACCTAAGCGCTTGAAATTGCACTTATCACGTTTTAGAGCTCTTCGTGCTCTTAAATACAATTTTTGTATTATTTTTAGTTCTCCGAGCTCAAAAGTTTGATAGAAGGTTGATAAAACACTATTTTCTTTATTTTCAAATCGCAATAACTAGTGAATGAATGAACCGATTCTCACGCGGTTGGCTGCATTCGACGCAGTTTTTTAAGCTTCATGGAAAATCTTTGAGTTTATATCGACAGAGTGGAAAAATTCGGAGTAATTCTGAAAAAACGCTTTTTTCGGCTTTCTTTCGTCAACGATAACTCACGAACGAATTAACCGTTTTTGACCGGACTGGCGGCGATCGACGTGGTTTATTGACGTCAAATGCTGATTAGTTTTTGCAATTGATCAGTAGAGCCGTTTAAAAATTATTTCAAAAAAACCACATTTGAAAAAATTTTTTTTTGTAGTTTTTTTACGATTTCTCAAAATCTATCGGTCCGAATCGGTTCAAATTTTCAGGAAATCTAAGTTTGGGCAAGCCCTTTCGAATGGTACCAACCGCGATCAAATCGGACAAGCCGTTCAAAAGTTATAAGAGGGTCACTTATATCCACACACACACACACACACACACACACACACACACACACACACACACACACATACATACAGACATACAGACACCACCGCAGGGGTAGTCAGGGAAGCTTCCCACGACCTTAAAACGTCGAGATCTGATGAAAACTCGATTTTTGCAAAACGGGGTGAAAACAATAACTTCCCGATTTTTGAAAATATGAGATTTTTAGCGGGAAGTTAAAAATTCTAAAATAATATAATGAAAAGTTGAAGTGACAGATCAGCTGTGTAGATACTACACACAATACATTGTATATTACTCGATATTGCAGTCAACAATAAGTGACATTTTATTTATCAGCGCCACCTGTAGTCTACTTCAAGATCGATTTGTTTCGGTAAAAAACTCACAAGTATACCCAATATTGACGGTAATTTCGGTATTATTCTGGTATAGTTAAGGCAGTATTCATAAAACATACCCAAATGTTATTGAATGTATGCTATATCCAATAAATATTTTCAATATTTTATCTTGTTATTTAACCAATAATGTTAATATTAACCAATATAGTTTTTTTTCAACTTAACTTTCTCCGTAAAATTATTGTCAATAGCTTACGTTGATACTTGACAATAAACAACTTTTTTATATAATTAGGTTAACTACGAACGAAAAACATGCATGGCAAACTTCAATGAAAACAAAAATATTTAAATTTTTATACACTCTATTCAAATTGGCATTTTTGACTTTTTGAATGAGAATTATCCACATTCAATAATTTTTTATGTGGGAATTCGATAATTCAAAAAAATGTGTTGATAAATTTTTAAATAGTTTAAAAGTGCATTTTTCAACTTTTTACCAATTATTATTATTATTATTTTATTTTTAATTCTTTTCATCATAAAATTACAACAATGACTGCTTGATTCACACATATAATTATATGAGTACGAATCTGTCAGACAGGGTAATTTTTTACAATAAAAGAGAAATTTTCTCAAAATATTTAAATTTTTCAGAAATTTAAATATTTATTTTATTATTGAATATTAAATATTTATTTTTCAGAAATTTTCTTAACTTCCTGCTAAAAAAATTAAAAATTTTAAAATAAATCGGGAAGTTATTGGTTTTACCCCGTTTTTTTGAGAATCACTTTTTGGCGGTTGAAACGATCAATTTCGTAACCTAATCAGCTCTTAAGCTCAAAAAATTACGTTGAATGTCGTTTTGGAAACGAAAATCAGTCGATTCGTTCGTGAGATATCGTTAACGAAAAATTTAGAAAAAAGTGTTTTTTTAGAGTAGCTGAGAAATTTTTAGATTAATCGATTCTGCATTGAGAACATAATTTTTAGTACTTAAAAAGCCACGTCGAATGCTGTTTTAAAAACGAAATCGGTTAATATGTTTTTCAAGTTCTGACGTTTGAATTAATAATTTTAATATCCAAGTATTAGAAGGAATTTTTAATAACAGAAATTTAGACTATTCAATAAATGAATGTCGAAAATTAAATGGATTCATAACTGACATTTTTGAAAAAATTATATAATATTTATCAATTAAATTCGGTTATTATAATAACAAATTTTATTTATATTTCCTTCAGAATAATAATTCTAATTTTGACGTTTATAGAAAAAGCATACTAACCCGGGTAAAAAAACTTATATATAATTATATATACTTATATGTTATTATATATTACTTATATATAATTATATATTACTTAGATATAATTATATATGTGTATATGCAATTATATATAATTATATATAATTACATATAATCATATATATTTATATGCAATTATATATAATTATATGTAATTGTATATGATTATAT
>JZSA01001814.1:0-13228 GCA_000956155.1 Cotesia vestalis | reverse complement strand
AAAAAACTTCCAATGATATTTTATAAAAAAAATTAACTCGATGCACGTGGCTTGGCGGTTGTCCGGGGGAACAACTTGTTGTTGCTTTTTCGTTTTACCCCTCATCAGCATGTGTCGTTCTCTCGAGCGCAGCTAATAACATGCGCGTCCAATCGGCCGTCGTACGATAAATTTCCGGGATCGATGATTGGTCGATTCCCGAGTTTGGTTCGAATTTCGGCGTCCAGGTGGAGCCGTGATACTTTCCCGTCGTTTCATTTTCCAGTCGTTCGTGGATTCCGTTTTCATGACGTGCTCGTTCCTCGATGCTCCTCCCAGATGTCTCCTCGGTCGTTGGTATCGACTGAATGCGAGTTCGCCCGATCGCTTTTCTTATTCATACCATCTCAGTCATACCATACCCGATACATCGAAATCGAGTCGGACACATTCATTCGTAGTTTTAATTTTTGGCGCGGTTCGGCTTCAAAATTTACCTCGAGCTTTGCGTTACGGTCGGCACTACTTGGGGCGACACAGTCACGTCGAATCTCCGCGATCCATCAGGTTGACCAACTCGAGGCTAAATAATATTCAAAATAAACAAAAATTTGAAATCTATAGTTAATAAAAATCTGACATGAGAATTTTTCCCATGTCACAATATATATAAATATATATTATTCCAATATATGATTATTTTAATATATAATAATTAATTTTTTTATGATTGAAATATTATATAATATATTATATATTGAGTTTACAAGCAAGTATAAAATACACTCACATTCCATGCTTGTAATCGTGGATCCTATGAACTCCGCCGTCCTTCTTACGACATGAAGTAAAATATTTTTATTTATATTATATTTATATTATCTATATATTTTGATATAATATTACAATATTATAAAATTATTATTATTATTATTATTATTATTATTATTATTATTATTATTATTATCATTATAATATTATATTATATATTTAATTTACAAGCATGTATGGAATTGTTATATCCGGCATTGCCTCATGTAACACACAGGGTCTCTCTTTCTCGATGAAAAGCGCAGCGCTTGCACTTTATAAAATTTCGACAATCACTCTGACAACACCTCGATTAAGAAATGAGCACACTGTCCACGTTCTGTCCACGTTCTGCCAAATTTGCGTTTTTAGAACAATAACAAAATTTAACTCCCTTCCGAAAATCGCGATCCGGGTGTATAAAAACTCCAAACACCACGGATCAATCGTTCAGTCTTTTATTAGAGAATACGAGGGAAGGTATCCTCGTAGAACCCGTGTGTGTCCTTGTACCGCGTTACGTACTAGGCAGTGTAAAGCACTAGGTCGCTTACACAAAACTTTAAATTCATCAGTACCATTCGACAATTTAAATTATATCTTCTACGAACCGCGCAAGTGTGCTCATCGAGCCGTATCGAGGGCCCCGTTGTCCGTAGTGATATCATTATCTAAATTCATATTATTTTAATCTATTATTTATTTAACGGCGGATCTAAGTGTCTGCCGGAGTCGTTACTCCGTTACGAACTCATAATCAAACATTGCTAAATATAGAAATAAGTGATAGATATAAGTGAAACATTGTGCATTGAGTGCGTCTCGCTCATAGGGCAAACAACTGAATAAATTATACAACCAAAACTTCTTGTGTCACTTCATCTTAAATTAAGATCCTGAACCTCTTCAATCATACCTATCTCTACTACGAGAGGAGAAGTAGAAGCCAACCCAGGACTTGCCGACTGACCAAACCAAATTCAGATCAACAAAATTTATAAAGAACAACTGTGAGTTCAGCATTTGTTACCGACTTCCCTTTAAATTCGCCGTTGGAACTCCTGGTTACCGGGAGGCGTTCGAAATCCACAATGAAAATAAAACTCTTGTTGCCTCTCTACAAGAGAAAATCTATCTAAACGTGACCGAGCCTCCTCATGGCCCACTCTACCAATTAATTATCTCACTATAATTAATCTGGACATAACAGATTAGATTTTTGGTGGCAGTGGTGGGATACGAACGCATCCTCACGGCTTACCGCAAACGGAAATATTGCTTAAAATACAAAATTCTTAAATCTTCTGAAAATTTTGGCAAAAGTTTATTATTAAATTTTTTTGAAAACGGAATTCCTTCCCCTTATGAATTAATTGATCCTTTTAACTATCACCTTTATTTCTTAATCTCCTTTAACTAAGGCGTGGCTCTCGATTTATTTCGTTTAAAAAAAAAAACAACATTTTATTATTTCATTATTAAATTCTTGCATTTAAACGTTCTTATTCTTTTGCTGACTAAGATCATTTCAGTTCATTGACACGCTCCGATCCCGTCCATTTAACTCGCTATCGCAATACGTCAAATATCGCGTTACATATAGGCTACAAATTACTATACTACCATACTACTACTTTTGCTGATACGGAAATTCTTGCTAAGGTCGTTAAAATCTCAGTCAGTGTGTCACTATACAATATTTTTCTTTATACTTGTCGTACTCACAGCTGTGACCTAGTGTTGAGTAAAACTTACGATTCGGTTACGAGGTTCTGCTGCAATACTAGCAGTTCCTTGATACGGAAATCGGTTTCAAAACACCTTGCTGCTGTCTATCGAGCAACGAGACTGTTCTGAGGCTGATCTTTCGGTTTAGCACACCGTAAACATACTCTTTCTACGCTTGCGACACAAAATTTTTTTTGCTGCTGTCTTTCGAGCAACAAAAGGTTACGGAATTTGGAGTCTATAGCGTACAAGGTCAAGCTACACAGTACCAATAAAACTTTAAGTTTTCTTTGAAAAAAAATTTTTTTTCTAGTTTTTCTGTTCTTGTTTAAAATTTTTTTTCTTAACGAGCGGATTGCTAATCAGTGCAATCCACAATAAAATAATTAATGGTACGACACTCACGCAGCGGGCTTAAATACCAAATCAGGAAAGCCTATTCCGATTTCTTTAGTGGAAAAATTTACCACCGCCCCATAATCGAGTCATATTATTGGGAAGACCCCTCCTTTGTCAACTCCTCTACCCCAGTCATAAAGGAAAGGAAAATCACTGTAAATTATAAATTAAAAACTTGTACTAAATATCACCCGAACCAGGACTTACCGACGAGTGCGGAGGAAAGATCGGTATCAAATCGAAACGGCACGGTCCCTATCGACGTCCATACCAAAGTCATTAACTGGATAAATAAAATCCCAGTCGTCCAACTAAATTGCTTCGTCGAAGAAACACCTTGGAGCCAACCTAAGATCATCAGTGACGTCCAAGCTCCGGCCAAAGTGGTTAAAATACTTCCCAAACCAACCAACTGACGGTCATCATAGCACCCCCGAACCCAAACGATTTGAATAGAGACGAAGATAAGAACGAAGCCAATCGACATGGAGTCAAGCTGTTCGATCTTACCCGAGATGAACTGGACAAGGATTATTACCGCATCACCCGAGAGATGGAAGAAGCACTCCCCACGTTCACTGGAGACGGAGACGTCAACTACGAGGAATTCGATAGCCGCCTCAAGGATTGGTTACACATGATGCCCGAAAATAACCAACAATCATTTATCGGGCGCATCCTCCGGAAGCGGAGACGTCAGCTATGAAGAATTCGATTGCCGCCTCAAAGATTGGTTGCACATGATGCCCGAAAATAATCAACAACCGTTTATCGGGCGCATCCTCCGGAAGCTGAAGGGCCGTGCAGGAAATGTCGTCGAAGATATGGAAATCCCGGCCGTACAAAAACTCGTCAGCGTCCTGAGAAGTCATTTCCGACTTGAAGACCCTCTCCACATAAATCTCGCGAACTTGACTTCAGCCCAGAGAGGAATCTATGAAGCAGTAGAAAGCTTCTATTATCGACTAAGATCCATCCTCTGCCAGATACAGGCCGCAGTTCCGGATAACGACCACGACGCAATCACAAATCAAGCTCATCGTTTAGCCGTCGACTTGTTCTTCGAGTCCTTACCGGACTACCTAAAATGTCTCGCTTCAACTCGTCAATACACAACTTTAACTGCCTTGTTCGAGTCAATACAAGACCAAACATTAAAATACAACAATAATATGGGACTTCAAAATCCGAAACCGTCTCAACGGAAGTTCCCACAAGATCAACATGGAAAATATTATCCTCCTACCAACGGTCCACGAGGGTATTTCCAAAACGGTCATCAAAATCAACAATCACGTCCAGGCCTCGGCCATCCGTGGTCCAAGCCAGATACGAACCTCTACACAAATCCAAAGCCAGTCGCTCTCTCTTACAACACTCTGAGCGTCCCAAGTTTCAATGCTGAAGAACAGAACCACTATGAAACTTGCCCAGAACTAAATACACCCTGGTACGGACTACCCCCTTGCGGAAATACCGAATGCGAGGATTCCAACTGTGAAGCACCCCAAGCCATGGCATTCTCTACAAACAATAATTTTAACCAAAATTTCTACCGACCCCCTCACCAAAGTCCCAATTATTCTAGAAATTACAACCCTTCTTACAAACCGTACGCTTTCCGTCCCCCTTTCAACCCTCAGTATAACCCCCAATACCCCTCTAAACCCCAATACCTATCACAAAATCCCGAATATTTTCCAAAACCTCAACGTCTCCAAAACCAGGAACAGAGAACGCATGGAGTAGTGAAATCCACGCCTGTTCAAGAATCACCCCCATTCACACCAACAAGGATATACTCCGAGTCATCGCCAGTACGACTGGAAAGACACATAAAAAGCTCTGAGGTCTGTAACAGCCCTGGATGCCCGAAGAAGAACCTCAAAAAGGAGGAAGACCCTTTAGAGCCCTCTTTAAACTTGACGGACGCTCGTCAGACCGAGGTAAAGACGAGCCAGCCCTACCCTCCTCAATCAATGACAGCAGCTATGTATCGTCAATACAACCAATAAACGGAATCGCCCTAGTCACCGGCCAAGGACCAGTAATCACAATTAAAAATCCCAAATTTCTCAACAACAGCTGTGAAATACTGATCGACTCCGGAGCAAATTATAATTTCATCAGCATCGAAGCCTTAGCTGATGATACCACCTTCATATACGAAAAACTCGGACAAGTGGGGGGGATCGGAACAAACAAACAACCGATCATTGGACTCGTCACACTTACGCTATTCGACAAGATGGTCTCGTTTCAAATAGTCCCGCGCCGACTAGGAGGATATCTAGCTATTCTTGGGAGCGAATTTCTTGCCAAAGAACAGGCCAACATCTCGTTCTACTGGCACACAATGGTGCTGAGGAGCCAACCGGTCCGCACGATACCATTCATCATTAAAAGAGGGTCTTGTGAGTCCCAATTACTCGCTGTAGGTGAAGGCCCAAAAATCGACTTGTCCCGTCCGGTCCTACTAGGTAAATATCAGAGATTCATCATAGATACAGGGGGAGACGTCACCATCATCAACCAATCAGCACTCCAACCCGGAACATATATCAATCCGAATAACCGACTGATAGCCAGGGGTATCAGCGGAGAAGCAGTGCAAACCCTCGGAACAGTCGATCTCAAAATCTTCAGTCTACCGGTCCAATGTCAAGTAAGCCGAGAAAACTTACCGGTCCCCGGAGTGGGAATACTCGGAAATGACTGGCTAGAACGAGAGAAAGCGGAGATCTCGTATTACGAACAAACTCTCACCGTCATGGCTCGACCTCTGGAACCTATACCGTTCAGCTTAGACATTTACGAAACCTCCACGTTTACTGTCCCTCCACGAACAAAAATGATCGCTTCAATTCCTATTAAAAATCCCGCAGTAAACCAAGGGTATTTGCCCCGAATAAACCTCCCAGTAGGCTTATTAATGGGCGAAGCACTAGTCACCCTAGACGGAGAAACAGCTGCATGTATGGTCATTAATACAACTAATGAACCCGTCACAATCGAATTAGAGCCACAAACCCTCGAAGATTACGAATTCCACGTTGAAGAGCCATCCAACAGCTCCAGTGACTCGTCCGATGATAGTCCGACAAATCTTAAAACCATCAATCAACGCGCACTAGAAATTTTAAATAAATTCCCATTACAAGATCTTAATATGGAGCAACGTGAACAAATTACCGAAATAATTCACGACTTCACCGACATCTTTCACCTACCTGGAGACAAGTTGGGATGTTCCAACCGGGCGACTTGCAAAATTCTAACCGTCTCGGACAAGCCAGTCCACGTGAAACAATACCGTTTCCCCAAACAACATCAAGATGAAATACAAAGGCAAATCGACAATTTATTGGAACAAGGAATTATAAGAAATTCTAAATTACCTTATAATTCCCCGGTATGGGTAGTCCCAAAGAAAGCAGATCCTAAAACAGGGGCAAAGAAATGGAGAATGTTAATCGACTTCAGAGATTTAAATTAAATTTCCATAGGTGACGCATATCCACTACCCTTTATAATCGGCATTTTAGACCAGCTGGGAGACTCCCTGCTTTTCAGCGTCTTCGATCTTGCCAGTGGATTTCATCAAATAAGAATGGACCCTGAAGACGCTCACAAAACCGCCTTCTCCACTCCATTCGGGCACTTCGAGTACGCCAGGATGCCCTTTGGACTACAAGAAGCACCAGCCACCTTCCAAAGGATGATGAACTCTACGCTAAGTTGCTTGCCTTGGATATTAATCTATCTAGACGACATCATACTGCACGCTCGATCTGTGGAGGAACACGGAGTCCGATTACGACGGTTATTTCAAGTTCTCCGAGACGCAGGCCTGACACTACAACCAGACAAATGCAAATTCCTATGCACCGAAGTCGACTACCTCGGACACATCATCTCCCGAGACGGGGTGAAACCCGACCCCAAGAAGATTTAAGCAATCCGAGATGCCCCGAACCCCCGAAATCAACGAGAAATAAGAAAATTTCTCGGCCTAGCAAATTACTATCGACGATTCATCGATAACTACGCAGTGTGAGCTAAGCCTTTGACCGATTTAACTCGGAAAACGAAACCTTTCAAGTGGTCCGAGGAAGCTGAAAGGGCTCTCCAAGATATCAAGAACGCCTTATGTGAAAATTCAACCCTTTCATACCCTGATCTCGATAAACCCTTCATCTTAGCCGTCAGTTCCTCTGAAGAGGGAATAGCTGGGATTCTGAGCCAAGAATTAGACTCATTAGACTCATCAGACAACCCCAACAAAAACGCAAAAATCGTAGCCTGTACATCTAGAGTCCTACGTGATGCAGAACTACGGTACACCCCGGACGAAAAAGAGTGCCTCGCAGTAGTTTACGCTATTCAACACTTCCGGCCTTATTTATACGGTAAAACATTCACCATTCAAACAAAGAGGGTCTGCGTAGCCTGGCTAAGAGATACTCACGACCTCACCGACAGACAATGGGAATGGCGTTCAAAAATCAACGAATACCGCTTCAAGGTCGCTATTCGGACCAACGTTGGAGATCAATACGCCGACGCCCTCTCATACAACCCAACAGGTCGACGAGGGGAGAGCCAAGAGCTCCAGGAGATAAAGGAACCACATAATATACCAGAAGCCGTCCTATTATCAGCGACAAGGATTGAAAAGGTCACCAAAAATCAACGAATACCGCTTCAAGGTCGCTATTCGGACCAACGTCGAAGATCAATACACCGACGCCCTCTCATACAACCCAACAGGACGACGAGGGGAGAGCCAAGAGCTCCAGGAGATAAAGGAACCACGCAATATTCGTAATATATAAAAGGTCACCACAGACCCTCCAAAACGAAGACCAGGACGACGCTTAGGCTCCAAAACACGCCCGACACGCAAGAACGCCCCAGAGATCCGATAAACAATCGCCTCACGCTTACGTTCTGAACTACGCAGGGGGTCCCATAAAAATCCCATCAATTACATAGACCCCTCCACCTCCAGCGACGACGAAGAAGCTCAAGGGTTGACTAAAGGACACGTTGGAGATGACGATGTGTTCCACACCCCAGAGCCTACAGGGGAGGAAGCTAGCTTACCGCAACCAGTCAAGAATTCAATTAAAGAACTAACTCCCCCAGCCTACTTCGACTCCTGTGACGACGAAGACGAAGAAGAAGAAGAAATACCCGTAGTTCAACAACAAACGGAATCATCTAACGAAACCTCAGGGTCAACAGCAGAAGAGACTCTCAACGTTCACAATACCGCAAGAACGTTCAAGGAATTATCAGACAGTCAAACTCACACCCCGAATCACCCTCCCTTATCATCAGACGTACCCAAGGGAAACCCTAATTGGTGGCGACCCGTACTCACACCTAGTTCAAACATAATAAAGGAAGTAAGGAGGTCAATCGAAAACTTCGAAAGGTTAAGAATGATGGAGAAAATATTCAACAACCAAGACGACCCGGGAAAAGCCAGTGGAGACAGTGAAGTGGCCATAAACGAATTTGTTGCCGAGGAAGCTAACGAGGACCGAGATAGCACCAGCGCCCTTAGTGAACCAGACGATACAGCGATCCCAATTCAACCAACTCAAAACCCCGAACTTCCCACAGAAAAATCTCCTACAGATGACCTCTCGCCTCAATCCGAAAATTCCGTCCGACTAGCCCCGGAAACTCCAACACTAGTCCACACGATGATTGAGAACTTTGAATCGAAGGGTATCAAGTGGGACCCAGTGTCAGGATCAATAATCGACACAAGCGTTCACCAAGGGTTAACACCCTATAGACCTATACCTGACCAATCGGTCATCACTCAAATGAGGACCAGGCTATCAGAACTACCTACGATCCTAAACTTCGGATCTCCCGTAACAGCCGCGTCTACAACGCCCGAGTATACAGAAAAATCAAAGAGAAGAGTTTCCTTTCTGGAACCTACTCCTCAACCATCAGGAACTACATGCAACTCACCAAAATCTCAAGATATGCCCAACGATAAAGAAAACACAACCCCTCCAGAAACATCCACACTCTTGACACCTCAAGAAATCGAAGAAGTCACAGCCGTATACAAAGACAACAATCCTCCCACGATAAAACCAGCTCCAATGTCTAAGAATAAACCGTCAAAATGCATAGAACCACCGAAAACGTGTTCCGAAGAAGAAATAATCTCCAATCACAACAAACTACAAAATAAAAATCAAGAGGGGGGGATGGAAAATTTAACAAAATCAGAAGAACACTCTGTGATGGCGAAATCTCCATACCACCCGAAGAATTACGACCTGAAATCATCAAGGAAAAACACGCAAGCCTCATTAGAGGACATAAGGAAGTCCTCAAAACTTATTGGAGGATAAGAGAAAAGTTCTATTGGCCCGGGATGAAAGAACAAATTTACCAACAAATCCTAATGTTATGTCCACCTCAAAATTTTTCTCTTCAATTTAAATCACCCGCGCAGATGGAAGACTTCTCCATGCGCGAAAGCCACAATAAAATATAAGCTACGCGACTGCTGGTTGACTAGCGGGGACTTCTGCAATCTCAGCACCGCGAGTATTTAAAAAGGCGATCGTCAGCGAAATATACACAATGTAACATAATGCAGAATTAAAATATAATTTAAAATTAAATATTCGCGCCAGATGACTCTCCTCACTACTCTCTTATTAGGTTAAAAATATTATTAAGAAAAATTTGTAAGTGGCTCTCGCTTATGGGGAAAGTGGCCATAGGAAAACCGAAAAACTATGCTAGTTTCTCGCTTTTCCGGGGGAATGTTATGTCCACCCCAAAATTTTTCTTTAATTTTAAATCACCCGCGCAGATGGAAGACTTCTCCATGCGCGAAAGCCACAATAAAATAAAAGCTACGCGACTGCTGGTTGACTAGCGGGGACTTCTGCAATCTCAGCTCCGCGAGTATTTAAAAAGGCGATCAACAGCCAACGCCTTGTCTTTGCTCAGTTAATTTGACTTCCGCGTTTAACTGACGGGCCCGTGCCTTGTAAAAATCCCTTATCTTAATTTGCGCTGCACTTAAGTCGAGTTCAGATTCGGTTCAACCGGCAGGCCACGTATTAGTTGTAATTGTCTATGAGTCGGGATTCTCAAAGTTCTAATTTGCTCTGCACTTAGACGAGAGTTCCGTCAACAAACATAATATCTTTTAACTTAATATCTTTTAAAGCTAAATTTGCGCACTTTACCCTACGGGGGACTGGAGGACGTTAGCTCAATCAAATCTATAAAATTCATTAAATTAAATTACATAAAAATCAATTTGTGAAAGTGTAAATTTTAACGTTTATAAAAATAAATCTATATAAAAAGTGAAATCAGTTTTAAATCAGTTCATTTCACAAAATAAGAAGCCCGTAATATAAGCAGCCCAATTCTATCCTAATCCATCTGCTGCGAGAACCAACCAAAGGGCCCAATTCAGGAAAAGGCGCTAACAGCAGCCCCAGAATCACGGATCTAGTAACAACCAAAATTCCTACAAAGAGTAAGTACATCTACTCTCAATAAATCCGTAAACAGTCTCAAACAAAGGCGTGGTAAATTCGTACTTGAAAAACGTCCCCCATAAATAATAGAAAAAATGGAATTAAAACCTCCGTTGCGTATTCTTTAATTCGTTAGTCCAAACCTCCACCGTTTACGCTACCGCTCTAAAAACGCCCTTGGACATAACACTGAGATGCGATACATGTCAACAAAAAAAATTATCTCGAATCAAAACTAAACAACCGATGGTCATAACCGACACACCCTCTGACGCGTTTGAGAAAATTTCAATCGACACCGTAGGTCCACTACCCATGACAGCAAAGGGCAACATGCACATACTCACCATCCAAGATAATTTTACAAAACATTGCGCGGCCATAGCCGTGCCAGACATCAGGACTCAGACCATCGCAGAGGCCCTGATCACACAATACATTTGCCTATACGGATGCCCCAGGAAAATCCTATCAGACAGAGGGACGTCATTTACCTCGAAACTACTACCAAAAATGTCGGAAATCTTAAAAATAAGAAGACTAACAACCTCCGGGTATTATCCTCAAGCAAACGGATCCCTAGAGAGGAGCCATCAAACTCTCGTCGAATATCTCCGAGTTTTTGTCGAATCCTTCTCCGACTGGGACGAATATCTACCAATGGCCATGATTAACAACAATCTCTCGGTCCACACTGGGGCAAAGTTCACTCCATACGAGCTAGTATATGGCAAAAAGTCATGAGCCCCAACCGAATTCCCAGACTGCGAAAAAATCGAAACATACCCCGATTATCTGGTAGACCTAATGAACCGTTTAAGTCACACCCGCAACGTCGCCCGCGACTCTCTAGTCGAGTCAAAAGTGAGGTCTAAAGAAAAATTCGACAAAAATCTCCACCCAATAGATTTCCAAATCGGAGATTTCGCGTACAACTTGAACGAAACTCGCAAAAATAAACTCGATGTGTATTATAAAGGCCCTTTTGAAATCGTAGACATAACCGACAAAGGTTGTCTAATATTAGAACTCCCAAATGGAAAACGCTTGATTAAACTCCCTAGCAAATTAAAACGAGCCATTGAATAAACCCACAATCCACGCCTGTTACAGACGACTACACACAAACAAGCATGCCGATGTTACAAACAAGCCTCTGGTTCATACTCATCACCTCAATAGGAGCAAATCAAGAAATCCTCGAGATCCAACCATCATCGTTCAACCCAGGGATCTTATACGAGAAGAGTACAACGATCAAAGAGAAATAACAACACTGATGAATAATTCAACTCATATAATTAAGTCAGAAATAAACAAGATCATCTACGATCAGAACACAACTAAAGAGAGAGTCACGTTACTATCTAACACCATCTAACGCTACGCGACACAAGTCGGAAGCGAAATCGAAAAATTAAAACTACGTCTACACCTCATGCAAAGAGCTGACGAGAGAGTCCAAAGAACCACGAAACTGATACGCTACCTCAATGACGCCGAGTCAGCCATCGAGAACGCCAAGAAAAGGAACATCCCGGGAGGAATCCTCTCACCGGAACAACTGAAAAACGCAACAAGAGACATAATCACTCGATTTCCCGACCTAAACCCGCCCCAGCCAATAGACCACGTGAACCTCCAAACTCTCTCCAACGTCGCGAAGGTCAGCACGGGAAGAATAAGAAATAAATTTCTAATTATAATCACACTTCCCTTGTTCAACCAAGTCACCTTCCAATTATATCAGATCAGACCTATACCTGTACCCCAAACTATCGGGGGAATCATGAGAAGCCTACTATTCCGACCAAGTAAAGAATACTTAGCCATAGACGCCTTCCAAAATCAGTACTATGTGGCGGACACAGAAACCATCAAGGAATGTCTAATAATCTCAACAGTTCTGGCATGCGAAATGAACACCCCTCTCCAACCAGTAAAAGATAGCAACGAATGCAAACTCCAACTATATCTGAACCCAAACGACGAGACTCCGAAACAGTGTGATGTACGCATATTACCCAAATGCTCCACACAACTCGTCAAACTACAGCAACCAAACACTTGGGCATACTCCACCTGCAAGCCAGAAACCTTTATTGCAACATGCGCCATAACTCTTCGCGCCGAACACTAACTACACGGCTCAGGCAACCTCACCTTATCACCCGGCTGTGCCTTGACGAATAACTACCTCACAATCGAGGAGACCGAAGAGGATCAAGAAACAAGCGGGATCTACGCATTCCCCACCATAAACTTAACACATTTAGCGACAAACCTCACCGAAAAACCAAAACCACCACACCTGCTAACCAACATTATCGAAAAACCTATAGCAGAGAACACGTTACTCTCCCCATGAGGCGATAGTCTCGAAGGAAACAACAACAGGCTCACACAAATCGGACTTCACCACCAAGAAGAATCAAAACACCGAGACGTCACCATTGCAAACACAGGCGCAATACTCTCAATCCTTACAACCCTCATACTCTTCCTCGGATACTATTATCGCGGCTGCTCTTGCAACTGTCTAAAAATTCTACGAAGGTTCAAGAAGAAAAACCAAAACAAAATCGAAGGGAAATTCAACGAAGCAGTCGAACTCACCAGTACAACCACCTCAACCTCGTCGACGTCACCTAGACCAACGAAATACAGCCACCACCTCCCAACGGTACACGGACAAGATCCTAAAACACCATCAAAATCGAAAACCGGCATCCGGCTAACTGACTTCGAATAAAAGGGAGTACAAAAATACAAAA